>CASHTH010000143.1:0-40676 GCA_030341885.1 Geodia barretti
CAAACACCAACAGAAGTAGCAGAAGATAACAACTTCAAGCAAAAAAACTTTCGAAAGCAGAGCTAGAAACTAGCTACCACTCGAGGTACGTCTCCAAGGAAACCCCTCGCCTAGTATTAAACCCCCCATATAAATTATTGACTTATGTAGGCTGCCGACACATTAATATGTGTACGTGGCTGGTTAAGTGTTCAAACTACATGTACTTTGTCTCTCAAATAACACACAATACTTTAACACATACCTTCGAACTTATGGACTTTCATCCACCCAATAATATATTATAGTAACTCGCATGCCTACTACACGTTACGTCCATCCTCCTTTTCTCTAACTGCTCAACTCCAGAAGTTTGATAAAGGAACAAACAGAGAAGACATAACTATCCTGCATGGCTGTAAAAATTTCCAACAATGCTTATGGCAACCATGTTTAAAACTCTCTTGGCGCGGCAGGCATTGTATAATGCGGGCGCGCGCATAAGCCTTCTCCCCGGAAGGCATATAGATATATGCCCGTTTTGTCAGGAGCGCGAGCGCTCCACATTACCGACTATTTCTCTCGCTACTCACCTCTTTCTGGCTCCTGATCTCTTCGTCTGCCAACGGACGACACACCCCTTGCATTACCTCATAGTTTTTCACGCTAAAACGCGCGAGCGGAAGTGGGCGGCTGCTTTTACAGCTGCTGAATATTCATAATGTGCGCAAAGACAGACGGATACGCGCGCGTCTCTACGACCAGCCTCTCCCCCGTTTTCCTGCGAGTGTTCTCCATATCTAGCCCCTCCCCTGTGCTCCTGGAAGCAATGGCTACTAGAGCAACCCTCTCAGTTGAAGATGTTCTCGGTGAACTAGATGGAAATGAAGAGTACGAAAGTGATAGTGAGGATGACTTTGACGGGTATGTAGACACTAGAGAGAGAACAGAAGATGTGCAGCCAGTTGTGGAGGAACAGATGGAGGTCGGGGCTAATGTAGAGGTGGGTTCACAGAGTAGCAGTGATGATGGCGACACACTCCCGGAGTACACACTCCAGTCTGGTTGTGCGGTTCCTGTGGAAGGAAACAGACCAATTGACTTCTTCTCACTGCTCGTCACAGAAGACATGCTGCAAAACACAGTCACACAGACCAACCTCCATGCGCAGCAGTACATTGACAACAATGACATCCCTCCACACTCCAGAATTCGACGCTGGTCCAAGAGTCTATTTGACGTAAACGAGCTGAGGAGATTCTTCGCCATCATCATCCTCATGGGCCTTGTGAGGTACCCTCAGATTGAGAGCCACTGGGCAGTCCTCTGGCCATTCACCAATACTCACTGCTCCAGTGTAAGTGCAGCACACAACCCTATGTACAGATATAAAATGTACACATGAGCAAACTTCAAGTTTTGTCTCAATCTCCCACAGATCATGAAGAGAGACCGGTTCACCCTCATCCTCCGATTCCTTCACCTAAACGACAACCGGAACTACAAGAAAAGGGGAGAACCTGGTCACGATCCTCTGTTCAAGCTCCGCCCTTTCCTTGTGCCCCTCATTGCCCACTTCCAGCAGTGCTACACGCTCGCGAAGGAGATCTGTGTGGACGAAACGATGATCGGCTTCAAGGGAAGGCTCACATTCATACAGTACATGCCTAAGAAGCCAACAAAGTGGGGTTTGAAGGCCTATGTACTAGCCGATTCCACCACAGGCTACATGTACAACTGGATTCTGTACACAGGTAAACTAATACAGACACAACCATCACATATAATGAATGTCTTATTCATACTCTAGGAAAGGACGACTCACTCGGCGATCCTCTGGGGATGACTGCCGCAGTAGTACTGCGTCTAGTGGAGCCAATCAGCGGTCTGGGTCACCACATTTACATGGACAACTTTTACACGTCTCCAGCACTCTTCTTGCGCCTCCGGTCACTTGGATTCGGAGCATGTAGAACTCTGCGACTGACTCGACGTGGAGTTCCTGCGGAGGCGAAGATGAGGTTGGAGAAAGGAGAGAGGCGTCTTGTTCCTGTAGACGAAGGGATGAGTGTGGTGCAGTGGCATGACAAACGAGTCGTATCTGTCCTGTCCACAATTCACGACGACGCGCCTGTTCCAGTGGAGCGACGATCGAGACGTCCTCCTGGTTGGCGGGAAACAGTGGAGAAGCCCCAGGCGGTGGTCGAGTACAACAAGTACATGGGTGGTGTCGACCGTGGGGACCAGCTGTTGACTTACTACGGCTATCCCCACCGTACCCGCAAGTGGTGGAAGCGTGCCTTTTTCTTTCTTTTTGATGCAGCCGTAGTCAACAGCTACACGTTATACCGCCAGCAACAACATCAACAAGGTCGCACTCTGACACACGAGCAGTTCAGAATCGAGCTAGCTAAAGACCTCCTTGCTGCTGCTAACAGCCCGTCACAGGCCCCACCCACTTCTCCCTCTTCTTCGTAACGTGGACACAGACAAGAGGTACGCAATCCTCAGTCTCGCCTGCACGAACGACATTTTCCTGGCCAGCTCGGGAAGACAGCGACAGGAAAGCAGATCCAGCAGGACTGCACGGTCTGCAGCAAGCCTAAGGGCAGAGGGAGGAAAACAACAACGTTCTGCTGCAAACAGTGCCAGCTCCCGATGTGTGTGGTGCCGTGCTTTGAACTGTACCACACAAAAGTAGACCCACAACGTTACCTGTAGCAATAATATGTAACCCCTGCATTACCTGTAGTCCCCTTAGAGTTACATGTTGAAGTATGAGTCTATATCATTTATTGAAAGGCCTACCGCTTCCAGGGGCCTGGTCTCCTTGCTTTGGATCACAGTCTTCACGACTCTTCGGCAGGTAAGCTTGTCAGTGAATCATCACAGCAGGCTGAGAGACTGGTAGAGCGCTAACTAGAGTACTACACGTGTCCACAGGACTGCTTACTGCGAAGAATCCGCACGCGCGTGTATGCGCGCGCGGACACCCGTGGCGGCGCGCGTAATAATTGCGTAACCGCGCGCGCGCCAAAAGAGTTTTAATGAGTTCTTATATACAGTCAATGAATGTTGTAAAAGATCCAAAGTACATATTTTGTTTTTCATTTCAGTTTAGGAAAGAGAGCAAAATTTTTCAAACCACATTAATTTTGTTCAAATCTAGGAATGATACAAGCAGTGCAATGTTGATGTCAGGAGGTTAGAGTCCTGCAGTAATTATTAGGATGAGTGGGTAGTTTGAACTCAAGTAATGCCGCATAGTTATATAGCTATATACCTCAAAATATTATTAGGGATGGTGTCATGTAGCTTTGTGTGTCGTTGCTGTGTATAGCTTTGTGTCAGTCACATCTTTTTCCTCATCCTTGTAAATGCTGTTTCCTACCACACCTGGAGTAGACATTTACATAGGTCTCAACCTTGCAGAAGGAGTTGGTGGGACTATGAATATTAATAATTGCTCAATATCGGGACATACGCGCAAACAACCTAGTGCACATGCGCGTATGGTCCAGTTCAGGAGCTGCTCACTAGTATTTACCCGCGATCGCTCGCCGGTTACGAGTCTATATTTGAAGCAACAGTACACTGACATATTATACGCAGTGCTAAAGAGTACCAGAGTCCAGTAGTTGTCCATGATTCGTTGCTCTGCTGCAAACTGTTGGTTTTTTTCACTACCGCGCGAGTACGACCTAGAAATCGGAACAAGCAAGGTGATTGGCGGGACAATGCTGTGAAAATCGGTACACTCCCGCCTAATTTGGGATAGTTGAGACCTATGCATTTAGCATAAATAGCCACCAGTTTTGTAAAGGGTAGATGAAAGCAACATCAAAGCTCTGACCGCCACATCCAAGTGCCGACTGACCCCTTCTGATCATACATCCATCCCTACATCTTTCTTTAACTCACAACCTCAACTGTGATTTGTTATGATTTAGTATACCTACGCCAATAACAAGTGCCTACACATTCTTAGACAGAGCTGAGTAAAGAAAGATGTAGGAATGGACAATTTTTGTTTTCAGCTGAAGCATCTTTCTTGTTGGTAGCTATACTTTTTCGTAATTTACGCCGTCCCTACATCCCCCTTCAGTTTGAAGAAATTATTTTTCCACTTGTACTACGTAAGTACTATCGTACTTAGTGATGTATTGTATACTTAGTGTGTCATGTAGCTACAGCACAGCTATACTGGATATGGACGATTGCTTTAGGCAACTGATTGAGATGTGATATTGTCTACAGCTAGGTACATGAAACCACCATGAAGGGAGGCTGTAAGTGTAAGGGAACATGTGAAGCTATGGACAGGAATGTGGATTGCATTAGTAAATGTCTAAGTAATGTACTGGAATGCGTACACAATGCATCTGCGTATGACGAGCGAAGTAACCTCCGTACATGATGTTTGCGAGTGTGCATTGCCCTTATGCCAAGTCGAAAGATGGGCTCACTCAACAAGAGTACTGCATTAACGACATGACTCTAGTATCCCTGGTAATTGTATGATTGATCACCTCCGCATTTTGTAATTAATAGCCCTAATTGGACAAATGCAGCTCTACATTATAAGCAAGCCACAATACTTACTACAAAATGACTGCATTTGGTTCTTGTCCAAGGAATTTCTTTCAAATAAACAGGAATGTACCAATACTCCTTTACCAACACAAAGATTTGAGTTGAGTTGAAGGTTGAAGTTGAGGAAATCACTAAGTACGGTCGTAGCTACTTAGTATATAGGGAAGACAAAGGTCATCCTTCATTATGCCCATACATTTGAGATTTCCATGTTTCACTTTCAGTTTCAATCAGATCCAACTTTTGATACGTCAGACTGATCCGTACCAACACAAAGAGCATGTATCCAAAAAAAATGGCTTAATTTGCATAATCGGTACTTGATTTATTCGAAGAAGTCAGTTTTCAAATTTCTTCTCGTTGTTGTTGTTCAGTTTAGACAAGTTATCTCAAAAACCACTTTTAAATGAAAGTGCCTCGGCGAACTGCGCATGTGCGGTAGCACTAAATGGATGGGCTGGGCTTTGTATGTCTTTACTCGTGGTATCCCGCTGGTAGCTAGCGGAGAGTCTGACACGGGCTAGGTATAGTAGTAGATATGTCTAAGTAATGTACTGGAATGCATACACAATGCATCTGCGTATGACGAGCGAAGTAACCTCCGTACATGATGTTTGCGAGTGTGCATTGCCCTTATGCCAAGTCGAAAGATGGGCTCACTCAACAAGAGTACTGCATTAACGACACAACTATGGTATTCTTGGTAATTGTATGATTGATCACCTCCGCATTTTGTAATTAATAGCCCTAACTGGACAAATTATGCAGCTCTACATTATAAGCAAGCCACAATACTTACTACAAAATAACTGCATTTGGTTCTTGTCCAAGGAATTTCTTTCAAGTAAAGAGGAGTGTACCAATACTCCTTTACCAACACAAAGATTTGAGTTGAGTTGAAGGTTGAAGTTGAGGAAATCACTTGGTATCGCTATTTTGTTATCTCGTTGCGCGTAGTCGCAGAAAACGTGGTAACAGACTGACGGACAGACAGATACACTTACGAACCAAGTACTACAAGTGGAATAATCATTTCTTCCAAATGAAAGGGGGATATAGGGATGGCTTGAAGCACCAAAAAGGAAGAAACAAGGGGTCATTACACAGCTAAGATGCACAAAGCTACATGACACCATCCCTATATCTTTGTTTTGTGGAAAGTTAACTTTTTAATATCGAACAAAGATATAGGGATGGTGTCATGTAGCTTTGTGCATCTTAGCTGTGTAATGACCCCTTGTTTCTTCCTTTTTGGTGCTTCAAGCCATCCCTATATCCCCCTTTCATTTGGAAGAAATGATTTTTCCACTTGTTTCCACTATTTTTAATAGCTCACGACAACACTGTATTTTATTGTTACAGTCACTCTGATGTTCATAGGTATGTTGTAGATAGGGTTACCAAGGACAAACTCTAATTGTTGAAAGCTGTAGCTAATGGGCTGCTAGTGCCTCAAGCAGGAGCTAGCTAGATACCATATTCACCTCAGGCATTGTCTTCAACAAGGATGTAATTAGGTTATGGCACACGGTTGTGGTAGGCTTTGGTAATCAGGGCTCCAACCTAGGGGGGACAAATGAAGGCCCCTTTTTTGCACCTGGCAATGCTCGCGTAACACCGCGCTGACTCTGCCAACCGTGTAAATCAACAGCAAAACGCAAGCTAGCCAGTTGGAAATGTGCACACTGACACACAGAAGGCACTGGAGGCTAAGGAGTTCCTCTGCAGGTCTGTCAACTCGCCTGGTAACAATACGCGCGCACAGCTCGACAACGCCTCTGCATAGCGCATGCGCGCGGCTTACTGATGCTGAGTTGGCAGCAAATGACGTTGTTCAGTGTCGACCATGGAAGAGCTCCATCATCTACCGTAGTGACTTACAGCAGGAAAGAAACGGTCGCTTGATGTCCGTGCACACCTCCGGCGAAAATGGAGACGTTCAGTGAAAAGATCAGCGCTTCAACTGGTTCTGGTAAGGAGATAGCGGGATTGAAGAAGAAGAAGAAGAAGAAGAATTTATGATGATGATGACACGAAGTCGCGTATGAGCGAAGTCTGGCGTGGAGAACTGAAGGTGCGTATGAGTGAGGTATTTGGGAACATGTATAGGTAGATATGGGCCCGTAGACTATTGCTAGTGTGTTTTGAAGGCCTAGGGAGTCATTCTCAACGAGGTTTTGTACGCATATCACGTGAGATTTCACTCGTGCCATATATCTACCGACGCTATACCGTGATGGGCTGGTATCGTCGCGAGACAATCGCCCACGCACAAATTATTCTGCGCATGCTCACGTGTATTAGCTGCATTGATAATGGGAAGGCCAAGGCTAGCAGCTGGCCCACCAGTTAGCGGGGAACGCGCTGCTGCCAAGTTTGTTGCACCTTAGTCCACTCTGCATTGCAGTATGTAGCTGCTGCAGAGAGAGGTAGCTACTATTTTTGGCAGTGGGTGCATGCTCATTAGCAGACATTATTTTGCGAGTGTGCATTGCCATTATGCCAAGTTAACTTAACAAGAGTGCTGCATTAACGACATGACTCTATTATCCCTGGTAATTGTATGATTGATCACCTCCGCATTTTGTAATTAATAGCCCTAATTGGACAAATGCAGCTCTACATTATAAGCAAGCCACAATACTTACTACAAAATGACTGCATTTGGTTCTTGTCCAAGGAATTTCTTTCAAATAAACAGGAGTGTACCAATACTCCTTTACCAACACAAAGATTTGAGTTGAGTTGAAGGTTGAAGTTGAGGAAATCACTAAGTACGGTCGTAGCTACTTAGTATATAGGGAAGACAAAGGTCATCCTTCATTATGCCCATACACATTTGAGATTTCCATGTTTCACTTTCAGTTTCAATCAGATCCAACTTTTGATACGTCAGACTGATCCGTACCAACACAAAGAGCATATATCCAAAAAAATGGCTTAATTTGCATCATTGGTACTTGATTTATTCAAAGAAGTCAGTTTTCAAATTTCTTCTCATTGTTGTTGTTCAATTTAGACAAGTGTGTCTCAAAAACCACTTGTAAATGATGTTTGTGCCTATAACTTGCTTATGGTGGATCCTCTAACAATGAAACTTGGTACATCGTTTCACCGTGATAATTATGAGAGTTCACACAATGACGGTGATGGACTGGTCCGCAAGACACCTTTACGGTAGAAAATCGCCCATGCACAAATTATTCCGTGCATGCTCAAGTGTATTGGCTACTATACACTACGTTTATAATGGGGAAGGCCTGGGTTCCCTAGCAGCTGGCCCACCAATTAGCAGGGCACAGGCTGTGCCAAGTTTGCACTTAGTCACTCTGCATTGCAGTATGTACTGCAGAGAGAGGTAGCTACTATAAAGTGCATTTTTGGCATGCGCCTATCAGATAAATGGGTCACAACTTTCCATCCCTTCAGGGGGAGGGTAAATTTATCTGACTGCTTCTTTCATGACAACAGCCATCTTCCTTTCACACTTTCTTCATTGCAGTATAAAATATCTGACGATCCACTTCCTGTTTGTTTTACGAAATCTCCAATGCATCTACCCCGATTTCGAGTAGCTAAACACCTTTGCCATCAATGTCCAGCAGCTCATCCTGTGCCTGAGTGTAAAATAGTACATAGTGAAGGTAAACACATACTCCACATACAACTGAAATATGCACACAGTAGCCTCAGCATCACACTTGCAGGAACTGTCGACATGCCCACATTCAACAAAGTCGTTGAGATCAGCAGAAAAAGCAATCACTGCCATTGCAACCAACACGGACATGGTGAAATGAAGCTCCTTTGTCATTTTTACTTCAGTCAAGGTAATTGCTATGATATCTGTATGTGATGGACCTGGTGTACGCTCACCCTTAAAATCTCAATGGAATAAAA
The DNA here is from genome assembly GCA_030341885.1 of Geodia barretti. NCBI lineage: Eukaryota > Metazoa > Porifera > Demospongiae > Tetractinellida > Geodiidae > Geodia > Geodia barretti. The sequence continues at coordinate 8,473 of CASHTH010000143.1, forward strand.
TGTTTTGATGGAATCCAAATATGTCTTTAGTACTGTTATCGGAGAATAGCAATTGCAGAACGGCCAACCTTGAGATGTCGCATAATGTTATTCCAGTTTTGACCATGGCATTGCAGAGTCTTACATCGATATCTTGTTAACCCTCGGCGCGCATGCGCAGCGAGGGTTACTGTAGTTACCCTCGGCGCGCATGCGCAGCGAGGGTACTGTAGTTGGGTTTGTCTAGTCTGTGTGTGTGTCTGTCTGTTACTCTCAATCTCACTTCTCGAATGTCTGTTCGTCTCACAAATGATACGACCTACCTAACGGGCAATGAGGGTCAGAAATTTCGAACGGTTTTCTCTGAAAATGCTTCGTTGCAAAGCTAGAGCGCTTCCGCCATTGTACGGCTAATGCTAGTCGGCCATTTTTATCGCTGCGGAAAAGGCGCATGCGCTTATATTTTGAACAGGCTCGGGTCCGCCTGCTCTGTGTATCTTGAAGGCAAGAGAAGTCACAACGAAGGGCGTGTATCGACTCCCACATGCTGTCTACTGTAGCTAGCCAGTGTCAGACGCTACTAGCGGGAGGCCACGAGTATACTACATATTAATAGCAGCCCAGCCCATCAATTAGCGGTACCGCGCATGCCCAGTTCGCCGAGGGTTTGCACTTCATTGGGTTTGTGTGTCTGTGTGTCTGTCTGTTACTCGTCATCTCACTTCTCGAGTGTTCGTTTGTCTCACAAAGGATACCACCTACTGAACGGGCAATGAAGGTCAGAAATTTCGAACGGTTTTCGCTGAAAACGCTCCGTTGCAAAGCTAGAGCGCGAAAAAGCCAAACGGCTTACTGCGGCATGATCGATCCGCGTGCTCTGCGTACCTCGGAGGTACCAGAAGATGCAACGCAGGGCGTGTATCGCCTCTCGCATGCTATCTAGTAGTGTAGTTAGCCCGCGTCAGACTCTGCGCGAGCTGGCAAGAGACCACGAGTAACAGCTAAAACTAAACCCAGCCCATCAAGTGGTACGGCGCATGCGTTTACTTACGCGTGCGCGTAACAGTGCGCCGAGGGTTTGCACTTCAGTGCTTTTTATGGTTAGTGTTCGATCTTTGTATCACGCAATACACATTTCAATTTTTCTGTAATACGCAAAATTAGAGTGAGCAAGAAATGTCAGTCAATATGGTACGGTGGCTTTTTAGGGCCACAAATACCATCGTAGAAAACTTCAAACCTTCCGTTGTAGAGACTTCCATTCTAGTAACTTCCGTTCTAACCCTCCCTGCTAAAAAGCTAGCTAAAAGTTCTAGCTTGCGGGATAGCTGAGGTAGTGTTGAATGCTCTCATTACTCTGTTCGCCTCGGCACGATTCATGGGTTAAAGGTCATTCATGGTTTGCAGAGAGTGGAGAGAGAGCCTGGGAACAAGGCTAGTACTGTAAAGATGCACTGAATATCTCTATAGCGTTGCAAAAACTGACAGTATACAGATCACTGACTTCATGTTCATTGATGTTGGGAAAACTCCACCGGATTCGCTTTTGGTGGCATATTATGGCTAACAATAATATACTGTGACTTCAGGCAAAGGCATGTACCACAAACAGCATAAAAAAGCAGCTTTCCCTCTAAGGTCTCTGGAGCAAACAAGGTGTTTCAGCTTAGCTTACAATTGAACAGAATTGAACTTGGAAGTTGGTTCAGAATGGAAGTGAGCTCAAAATGGAAGTTGGAAATACTAAAAACAACATTCTGAAACCTTGTCCCAACAGGTAGATCTCAGGACCAACACAGCACTATCTAACTTATGGAACATTGAGCTACAAGTGTACATTCAGTTTTCATTGTGTAGCCTTTGGGATGGCGAAAAAAAGATGGATGAAACCTATAACCCATGAATCATGCCGAGGCGAACTGAGTAATGACAGCTTTCATGACGCCGCAACACTACCTCAGCTATCCCGCCAGCTAGAACTTTAGCTTGCTAGCTAGCTAGCTAGATTGCAGTCAGGGTTAGAACGAAAGTTACTAGAATGGAAGTCTCTACAAAGGAAGTTTTGAAGTTTTCTACAATGGTATTTGTGGCCCTAAAAAGCCACCGTAATATGGCGTGCGAAACTAGCGCTGGTTCCCTGACTCGAAATCCGCTCGCATCCGGGATGGAACTCTAACATTTATGGTCCTTCGAGCCGGATTCTACGTGAACCTTTCGCTTTTGGTCAGTTCTCTCTCGGAAACTCGCCAGTCTCGCTGTTTGGCTCACTCTCGATCACCACGTGCTCCTCTCTCAAGATGGCCGAAGAAGACGCTGGTCGACAGCTCGCTAACGCCAAGAAGAGGAGGGGTGTGGCTCGCGCCTCACTCACTCGCCTGTCCAATCGCCTCAAGGACTTGGAGGGCGAAGCTGGAGAACCCAAGACGCTGGAACTCGCTCGTCGGATGTCCCAGAAACTGGCGGATTTGGACTCCGAATTTAGGGCTCATCACCATGCTCTGATTGATCTAATGGACGATGACGACTCTCTCGCGAAGGAAAAGGACGTACTGGATTCACACGATGATCTCGTTGCTGAACTCGGTGTACGTGTGAAACAAGTCATCGCCGTCTCCTCACCTTCCACGGTGGACTCTTCGCGCAGAATCACGTCCCGTAAACTCGCTCACTTACAGAAGTCTCTCTCCGCCATATTATCGATCGTCGGTGACAAGACAGCTGCTATCTCAGACACGTGCGTACTTCGCCAGTACGAGGAGAAAGCGAACGATATAAACAAGGACCTCGTGAAGACTCGCGATGATTTGCACCACATGGAACTAGACGAAGGCAACGAGCTCTTCGCACTCCAAGACAGCCTGGAGAAACAGGTATTTGATTGTTCCGTTTGCATAAAGAAATTGTTGTCCTCCGCGTCTGGCATGTCTGAAACTCACGTCGCGTCCCCGGAAGGTAAAGGTGTTAAACTCCCCAAACTCGATGTTCCTAAGTTTGACGGCAACATACTCAATTGGAGGTCATTCTGGGAACAGTTCTCTGTAGCAGTTCACGATCGCACGCATCTCTCAGATTCAGAGAAGCTAGTGTACCTACAGCAATCGCTCAAGGGTGGTTCAGCTAAGAGTGTGATCGAAGGCCTCTCTCGCTCCGGTGAATATTACGCTGAAGCTGTTGAATGTCTTCAAGCTCGCTACGATAGGCCCCGTCTAATTCACCAGACTCATGTCCGCATGATCTTGGAAGCTCCCCAGCTCGTAGAAGGAAGCGGAAAGGAATTGCGCAAATTGCATGACACAGTTCAACAGCATTTACGTGCTTTGAAAGCGATGGATTGCGAAGCTCCCGGGCCATTCGTTACATCTGTTCTCGAATTGAAATTAGACTCTAGCACAATGTTTGAATGGCAGAAGCATAGTCAAGAATCCACTGATATTCCGCACTACAACAAGTTGTTAGAATTCATCAATCTTCGTGCGCAAGCCTCCGAATCTCTATCTGTGCCTCGTAAAGGATCCACACCTTCCAATGCACCCTCCAACAGGAAACCGTCTCTCTCGCACAAACCCGTTACCTCATTCGCGGCAAATGCCTCAGGCCCCTCTCACAATTGTGTTGTATGCAAGACGGAGAAACATCCTCTTTACGCTTGTCAGCAGTTCAGGCTTTTGCCACACGAACAAAAAATTGAAACGTTGAAGATGAATGGGTTTTGCATGAATTGTCTCAAACCTGGGCACTTCGTAAAACAATGCAAATCCTTGCATCATTGTAAGTTGTGCCAAAAACCTCACCACACGCTGCTCCACATCGAAAATCCCCATACTTCGACCACACCCTCACCTGGCCTGACTACCACTCCCAATCCTAACCCCAAGACTCCTCACGTTTCTGCAAATGCAATTGCTAGTCTGGCCACTAATTCACTGCTAATGACCTGTAGAATTATGGTTGAGGCTCCGGATGGTTCCACAGTGAATGCCAGAGCGTTGCTCGACTCTGCCTCTTCGGCTTCATTTGTGTCAGAGCGATTGGTCAAGAGTCTCTGCCTTCCTAGTCTACACCAGACTACCACAATCTGTGGGGTTGCAGGTCTAACTCGTAATTCTCTTCAATCTCTCACCCATCTCACCATCTCATCACCTCGAACTAATTGCAAGTTCAACATCGCCGCCATTGTGGTTCCTCGGGTGACTTGTGACCTACCGGTTCACCCTGTCTCGTTTGGTCCCACGTGGACCCATCTAAATGACATTCCTCTCGCTGATCCACACTTTGGCACTCCGGGGAGAATCGACATTCTTCTCGGTGTTGATGTCTTCACGTCGTCGTTGTTGCACGGCCGGCGGATTGGACCTCCCGGTACTCCCGCTGCTTTTGAAACCGTGTTTGGATGGGTGCTAGCTGGTCCAACTACTGAGCCCACTCCAGGGTCGTTCATCACCTCACATCACACCCTGATTGCAACCGGTGACGACCTTCTACGACAATTCTGGGAAATAGAGGAGAGCACGAAGCATGAAACCAATCTATCCCCAGAAGAAAGGTCTGTTGTGCAGCACTTCGACAAATCCCATTATCGTGCAGCTGATGGCAGATTCGTTGTACCACTACCCAAGAAACCTCATGCTCCGACATTGGGTGAGTCAAGATCGCATGCCGTTCGGAGATTCTTATCGCTTGAACGATCTCTGCACGCCAAGGGTGAATTCCAGGCCTTTGATGCAGTAATGCAAGAGTATTTTGAATTGAAACACGCTGAACCTGTACCTGCTTCAGATCTCGATAAACCCCAACACAATGTTTTCTATCTTCCTATGCATGCTGTAAGAAGGAATCAAGCACCACTACCAAGATCAGAGCTGTCTTCGATGCTTCCGCCAAATCCTCCTCCAATGTTTCTCTCAACGACATTTTGCTAGTTGGTCCTACAGTTCATTCCTCTTTGATTGACGTTCTGCTTCGATTCAGACTTCACCGTATTGCTCTGACAGCCGATGTAAGCAAAATGTATCGGGCCACTGAACTTATCGAATCTGATCGAGATTTGCATCGATTTGTGTGGCGAAGCAATGAAGATGAACTTCTCAAGGACTATCGCATGACTCGTCTAACTTTCGGTGTGTCTGCCTCATCCTTTGCTGCCAAATGTCAGTGAAACGTAATGCGTCGGATCATGCTCTAGAATTCCCGAAAGCTACCGACGCGGTTGAAAGTGCATTCTACGTCGACGATTGCCTTGCAGGTGCTGACTCAATCGACGAAGCCATTGATCTGCACCATCAACTTCTCAATCTGTTTACCAAAGGTGGCTTCCTACTACGCAAATGGAGTTCCAGTGACCCTGCTGTGCTGCGTCACATATCTCCAGAACTTCGGGATGCTCAGTCGACGCATCACATACCTAGCCCCGAAGAGTACACAAAAACTCTCGGCATAGAATGGAACGCCAACCTGGATCACTTTCGTCTAACAGTCGCCTCATTACAAGACATCGACAATGTCACCAAACGGGCCTTGATCTCCGACATAGCCAAGACCTTTGACGCACTTGGCTGGTTTTCACCTACCATCATCAAAGCCAGATCATGTTGCAACGACTGTGGGAATCAAGGATCGGATGGGACGATTTGTTGCCCCCTGCCATCTACCAGTCGTGGCTCCGATGGAGATCCGAACTACCTCTGCTGTCCGAAAGACACATTTCACGTTGTTTACTACTCCAAGGATGCCACTGTCGACTCCATGCAACTTCATGGATTTTGTGACGCCTCAGAAGACGCATATGCGGGTGTCGTGTACATTCGTGTCCAGGATGGAGGTGGAACGTACACATCTCGTTGGTCGTCTCAAAGACCAAAGTAGCTCCTATCAAACGGTTGCACGATACCACGACTCGAACTCTGCGGCGCTCAGCTACTTGCAAAGCTCCTACACCACACCATGCAAGCCTTGGACATCCCAACTCAGAGTGTCTACGCGTGGACCGACAGTACGATAGTCCTCAGCTGGCTGATTGGGAACCCGCGCAAATTCAAGACCTTTGTTGGCAATCGTGTATCGAACATCGTGCAACTCGTTCCACCTGACCGCTGAGTCACGTCGACAGTCCTGACAATCCAGCCGACTGTGCTTGTCGAGGTCTGTTCCCTTCGGAACTGGTCCAACATGAATTGTGGTGGAACTCTCCCAATTGGCTGAAACTAACCCCACCTATTGGCCAACTTGGTCACCCACTACGTCGTCAGATCGCCTGGTGAAGAGAAAGGATATTTGTCTGCATGCAGTGACGATCATTCCCTTGGACTCAATCCTCTCTCACTCCTACACCTGAAACGTGTTACGGCATGGATTCTGCGATTCATCAACATTGTTGTCACAAGAAACAAGACAAGTCCCTCTTACCTGTCGACTGCGGAGCTGATTGAAGCAGAAACCTATTGGCCTCTTACTTCACACAACAAGCCTTCCTGAGGAATCGATGCTCTGAAACTGCGATTCATCACTGTCCAATCCAGCCCTTTATTCTCTCTACATCCCTTTGTTGACTCCTCTGGGTTACTCCGTGTTGGTGGTCGGGGACGGAATACGGAGATGTCGTACTCAATCATTCACCCGATCATACTCCCTGGGAAACATCCAATAACTTCACTAATCGTTTCATCAGAACATCGACGACTGATGCACGCTGGACCCACACTACTCGCAGCGTCACTCAACCGACGATACTACATCACCGGCTGCAGGAAGATTGTGCGTTCGATCACCCATGGTTGCATAACTTGCCGACGCACTACGGCCAAACCCAAGCCTCAAGTTCTCGGACAGTTACCCGTTGAACGCGTTACTCCTGATTCCGTGTTTGACCGTGTCGGACTCGACTATGCAGGACCATTCACCATAAAGTATGGATCTACCCGCAAACCCACTCTTGTCAAAGCTTATGTGTGTATTTTCGTCTCACTCGCCATCAAAGCTGTTCACTTGGAGCTGGTATCAGACCTCACAACTGATGCATTCATTGCCGCTCTACGCAGATTCATTGCTCGCCGAGGCAAGCCCTCGCTTATATGGAGTGATCATGGCACAAATTTCGTTGGTACAGTGCGTGAGCTGAAGGAGTTCATCGCATTCTTCCAAAACTAGAGAACACAAGGCCTCATCTCAGAGTTTTGTGCCATCCAGAGATCACCTAGAAGTTCATTCCAGCTGACCTTTGAAGGGTTCGCGACAATTCTCGCACAAATTGAAGCCTGCCTGAACAGCCGACCTTTGGTACCGCTTCCCTGTGAGGGTGATGTCATCGAACCTCTGACTCCTGGCTATTTTCTCATCGGAAGACCCCTCGAAGCCCTTCCCGATCCATCTGCATCTTACCAATCAATTTCTCTTCTGCGACGATGGCATCTTTGCCAACACATCACTCGCCATTTCTGGAAGAGGTGGTCTACAGAGTACATCAATATCATCCGTAGGTACGTGAAGTGGCACAACCCGTCGTGAAACATGCAAGTTGGAGATCTCGTGCTTTTGCAAGAGGACAATCTAGTACCAACAAAGTGGCCCCTGGGACGAATTGTTGAAACACACCCAAGAAAAGACGGATTTGTACGCGGCGTTGTCACTGTCCAAACGAGTAATGGAACTTACAAGCGTCAAATAACCAAGATTGCGTTGCTACTCCCTAATGAAAACTGAACTATTATTTTCATCATCTCCCACTAACTCTCATTTTTCGTTACTTCTCACGAACACTATTACTGATTGTATTTGCGTCTCACGTTGTCATTTGAAGACCATCCGGTCTTGGCCGTATGTTCGATCTTTGTATCATGCAATACGCATTTCAATTTTTCTGTAATACATAAAATTAGAGTGAGTAAGAAATGTCAGTCATTATGGCGTGCGAAACTAGCGCTGGCTCCCTGACTCGACTCGAAATCCGCTCGCATCCGGGATGGAACTCTAACATACGTTGAATCTTACTTTTCCTTTGAGGAGTGGGTTATTAGCCCTCACCTGCGCACATGCGCAGCGAGGGTTATTGCAGTTGGTCTGTGTGTGTGTGTGTTGGGTATTGGGGGAAGAAAAGGAAGATAGTCCTAGAGTGTGGGAGGCGTGTGCCAACCTCACCGCGTGTGACTGCCTAGTGGTCCAAAGTGTATGCATCATTAACTGTTGACTCACTTCTACTCTACTTGGGACCATATATTAGGCAATACTGAGCTAATATTCTACTTTATGATTTGTGAGGGCACCTAGGTTATGGGAGTAATAGGGAACATGGAGAGCAAGGTATATACTAATGTTAGAGCAGAACAGTATGTGTGTGTATATACCACATATACACGCACAAGAGTAGGACATGGATGCCCAGCCTTGAGAACTGGGGACGGTGGGTTAAAGATCTTTGATGGCTAGCCAACTCTCCCCACACATCCAATGTCACAGACTCTCTCGTGCAAAATCTACAGCTTACAGTACTGTATTGAAGCACATACCTTAGGCTCTCTGGGGGACTTGCAATCCACTAATGCACAGTGGGGTATTTATAGGAAGTTGTGATGTCATAGGTATGGAATTTCCTAAGGGGGAAGTGGGCTTGTTCCTGAGTGATGTATTTACTCTAGTGATACTCACAAGTGTAAAAATGGTGTGTGTGTGTGTGTGTGTTGTGTGATGGTGAAGGAAGGAAAATAAGGAGAAAGAAGGTAAGAGAGTAACAGGGTTGGGAGGGCTTTTGTCCACATTACCTGGGTGGCAACCCAGTGTCCCTGCAATCCTAGCCTTGAGGCGCCGCCACATAGCAACCACGCATGCGTTCGTGAGTTGTAACATACATTATGCAACATTATTTGGCCGGTCATCAGGGAAGTACCTATTTCCGTCATTGTATGACAACGGGTTTCGGTCCCTTTAACTTTCCGACCCGAGGTCAACTCTGGAACAGGCGGGACCACTCCCCAGCAAGGAGTCAGGCATAAAATGTATACTTACGTTAGTGTCTATGTTTTATATATACTGTATATCTCGCTCACCTTTTCCTCTCTTGATCTTCTCTCTGTCTTGTAACTAAGCAGCTTACTAGTATAGTCTAGCTAGTTATGAATATTAATAAGTAGTGGTTTGGCACAGGATGTGGATACTATTGTGACAGCTGATTGTTGAGATATACATATTAATGTGTGTGTGTGTGTGTGTGTGTGTCCGTCGTCTTCTCTGCACCAGTCAACAGCTCTTACTTCTCGAGCGAGCTACACATAAGAGTGCACACTGCTTACTCTACATACCTCCTTGGAAAGGAGCCAAGTGGTTGATCAATCACACCGAAACTACGTTCTACGATCGTCTCCGACTGCGCTTTTTAGTCGAGTCAGCGGGACGGCTTCAGCCACGCCTCCAGCCTAGCCTGCGGTGGTGGTGTGCATGCGCAAAGCTACACATCCACCTTTGCATTAAACATGGCTGACTCATTTTATCTACGATAAAGAGATTCTTCCTCAAGGTTACACCCTGTATCAGAGCCTTCATTTGACTCGTTTGACTCTTCCACTGCCTCCACCGACAGTGAGAAGGTCCTCCTGTTCAACAAGTTTGTCCACTTAGTTTTTACGCTGAGCGCCTACCAAATTCCTCCTCTGCACGAGTCAGCATCACCCACCCCTACTCTATCTGATATTGGAATCTCTGAATTCAATGTGTTTGATACATCTAAAGCCATTGGAACCAACGGTATCTGTCCAAAATCTGAGAATTTCAATCCTGTAGCGTGTATTTAGAAATACGTAAAGCATTACAATAGAGACATACGCAACACTGGAGAATAATTATAATAGTGACATGTTAGTGAACATGTTTATGATATATGACATGTCATCTTCTGTTGTGCAGCGCAGAAAATGACATGTTTCTTTTCACATTTCCTGCAGGACATCCTTACGACTCGCCACATGTTTTATAGTATGCTATAGTTAAGTACATGTCATATTCATTATGACAGTACATGTAGACAATTGGTCATGTTTCAGCTGTAGCAGGACACACTGTACTAATGATCTATCACATGTCATTCACATTTAGTTCCAGCTTAAAATTTAAAGGATTGATCATGTTTTATCCTAATTTTCTCCAATAGTTATACTCGATGAAAATCACATAGTAACATGTCGCCAATGAATGGTTAGGTGATTACAGACTCATAACAGTAACAAAACAGCCTGAAAACAATACCAAATCGATAAGATATAGTAATGTAAAAATGGGTAAATGTGAAAGCCTGAGCAAAGTCATAGTTAGTTGTTGCACATTGCATCAACAGACTGCTTCCCTTCACTGCTGTGAGTGGTGGGGGACGTTGTGGATTTCCTTACACTGGCCATGTCCCCATAGGTGGCAGCCTTTGCTGAGTGAAGTAACGACTACAGTTTGCGCAAACTCTTTCTTGTGTGATAAAAATTATACAATTCCTTGATGATTACAAGCACTTGATATTCACCATGAAGAGGATACAAAGAGAAACATAATGCTTATGCACTACTCATACACTGAAAACAAAAGGTCTCCTCCTGATTTTCTCAACTACACGTGAGGTACTTGCTGCATTTCAACAATGCCTGGCGATGGATTGTGTTGATGTTGCTACATAGAGAAAAGAGTGGGAGGATAGCTGTAATACATAGACAAAGTTGGTCCCTATGGTCCCTACTTTATCATCAGCCAGTTTTCACTTTTGATGTGGGCGGGCAGGCAGTCATTAATGTGTGTTAAAAATGCATGTGTGTGTGCATGATGAAACAATGTCTTCTAAGGTGCATGGGTAACTTGGTTTGGTACACTTCCACGAGCAATGCTGATGGTAATATTATGAAACAAGTTAATCTAGTTTGTTTGGCCTATTATCATAGACTGTTTGATAAAATACAGTAGGTTATTCAGCCTCACTGTTCTTCTGGAGGAGATATCGGGTCTGGTTGATCTCCAGTAATAAAACCATCCTATGGATGCAAACGTGCTCCCCACACCACAGAGGAAAAGAAACAGCAGTGGTGGAAGGGTTGTGATGAGGAATAAAATGACAAGGTAATCTACAAAGGAGCATACATTATGTGTCAATACGACCAGCTTTTTGGAGCTCACCATCCCCACTGCAGTGACCCGCTGAAATGAAACAAATGAAAGATAAAATGTTTTTTCGCTCCAAATAGTAAACAATTTTCCCAGTAGCTAAAGGAGATCATATAGTTTAGTAATAAAATAAGCTACCGGGTTTTACAGCGGCCTAAAACTGGAGTCACTGTTACGTCCTCGCTTCGCGCGGAAAACCTTCAGGAGTACGTGCAGGGAAAAGTCTGTAACGAGCCGCAAGCAACTGACCGTGATAACTGACGCAACGGCGGTCGTGGGTCGAGTAGGAAACTCACGGTAGCGTATCCAAATAGAAAGGTAAACCACCAATACAACAGAGGCCAGAGGTCGAGAGCGTCAGCCTTACGTGTCGTCTAATCTCGGCACAGCCACCAAGACACGCAGAGACCGTCCGGTGTGTGTGTGGGTGTGTGCACTGCTATCCCCACCTCTCGTCGGACAACCAACCTCTGTCGCATGCGCGCGTCGCATAAAGAATGCAATTATCAGCTCCCGTTCGTCTGCTTCTCCAATGAATAAACCCTACTAGTTGGATAGTCCTGGTGTCCCTGGTGTAATGCCAGGTGTCTCTCTATTCAACAGTCTCCTCTCTTCTTTTGGTATCAGCAGATGACGATGTGCTCTTCTGAGTCCGTCATCTTCATCATCTTCAGCGATCTCTCTCACATCACGTCCTGTTGACTGAGCCATAGAGTGGGCGCTGTGAGTCTGAGAGGTTGCTTCAGGTGGTGTGGGGTGACATGACACTTAAAATCCCCACGAGTCAGCATATTAGGCCACAGCATCAGGAATCCTTGCAGTGGCGATCTAGTCCTGCCTGGACCCAAGAGTGTATAGAGCCAACAGACAAAATAATGTGCAGACTTAGTTCACCTCAAAAGGCGAAAAGCAGCAAATAATGTGTAGATGGCCAGTCATAAGCTTGTGTGATCGTCCTTTGTCCATAAGAATAGTTTGTATGTATCGTGTGATGACTATCACAATCCCGACTATTCCAATAATGTAGGCTGCATGAGTTAGAGTAGCATTGTGATTACAGTGCGATACATCTCATTCACTAACTGTAATTCAGTAACAAAGTATATGGAGATGAAGAGGCAACACCCATCTTTTTGATCATATTGTCCTTCAAGAACCATAGCCTGGGTGTGGCCTCAATGCAGCAGCAGCAATGTTCCTCCTCCTGTGGAGATACATTCCCACTCAAATATAAATGACGGAGTGATTCATTCTGCAAACTTATGTTTGTAACCTTGTCTGAGTCTCATACGTTTGATGTGATGGAGGACTTTGCAGTAGCTCAGTGCCATTGAAAGGAACACAACGGCAAAGTTGACCGCAAGGAGAGCAGAGTAAGAAGCTACATAATAATGAAGGTGGTGCAAATAGTGATTCCTGTCCTGGTGGTAAGAATCAATATTAGAATTATAATGCCTCCTACCATTATTACAGTTACACTAAACTGTAGTATTGGTATCATAGCCCAGTGCAGGTCGTGGGAGAACATTTCCATAGAAGGGCAGACACCTGAAACATAAAACAGCTGACGAAGGGACATAATAAAACTGAAAGAAGGCAATACCAGCATGAGTAAATCTCTGCTTCTGAGACTAATCTAAACTTGACAGAGAGTATGCCGAAAGATGTCAGTAACAGTAAACCCGGCAGACTCCTGTGGGAATACTGAAAAGCATGCTGCTAAGTGTGGAATGGTAAATACACAGCTATGCAGTAGGCGGTGAATGAGCACTGAGGTGGCCAAACATGGACGTACGTCTGACTACCCTGCACAACCTAGATAAGGGAATAACGTAAGTCGGCAGTTAAAGCTTGAGTTCTTGTTAGTGCGGGCACAGCAATACAAAATCGGAGTGTTGTCGTATCATACTGTATTATTTAAAAATTACTTACATAATATGCCCCACTGAAATCTTTCTGTCAGATACTGGAGTAGGGCAGAAGGGCATAGATTAGGGTCACATTCATTGAAACACATTGGAGTATCTATAGTAAAGGTACATTATAGATTTTTACATAACAAAAATCCACAATGTGGGAGTGAGTTTAGGCAATAAACGTTGGTGTATAGAAAGTCATAGCTAAACGAAAAGGTAAACAGAGCAACATTTCCCGAAAAACAAGTTCAAAACTATCATCCCAAGCCTGTTTTTCATGACTATATTATAATGGGGTCTCTATTAAGGCAAAGGCAAAGCAAACTATTCATACACTCAGTGAGTAGCTATAACTAAATATACCACAGTTAGAAGATTGATGATAAAGCAGCCAATGCGAGAGATCTCAAAACTTTTCTCCAGCCACACCACAGAGCCTGTTATCCACATGACACTCAGCATTGTGTCCACAATGGACAAGATGAATATTGGGTGCACCTACGGTAAACAAATGTAAGATTTTATATATAATTATGTCTTTAGAAAAATATGCACCTTTGGATTGCATGCTGTTCTTCTGCGGATGGCTGAATATACGATTGAGAATGCCCCCATGATGCTGTAAAGTGTATACTAGAGTATGAACGTGTAGCTAAAGTGTACACCGAGCGTTTCTTGCCTCATAGACGCCATGATGATCCTCAGTATTGCCACAACTTCAAATCGTCCTTTCTGCGTAAACAACCCTGTTAGCTAACAATGATCATGGCTATATAGATCTATACAGCTATATAATATATACGTACCTGTTCTGTACTCATGCCGCAATGACTGCTGCAGTTTGGAGAGCCTTAATCGTTGACGAAGTGCATGATTTTCGTACTCAGTGCTGTAGCGCAAGCGCTTTGCTGCGTGACTCCTAGCGCGCGTCGTTTTCAAGGGGCTAAACCACAAAGCAAACTGTTGTGATAGCGCGCATCCGGGTCAGTATTCTCACGTGATCTGCGCCTTCTTGCGAGGCTAGTGCTTTTGCGTAGCAGTATTGAAAAATCTAAAGCTATATATAGTAGCAGAGCAAATCCAAAAAGGCAAAGTCTCCATATGGCGTCCTGGAGTGCTATTATAACTACTTTATTTTTTTCGTTGGTTGCCCCAAGTCAGTGCCACTAAGATCTGTGTTTTTATTTTCTCTTTCTTCCTCTCCTTGCTGTTCCATTAGGGGAGGAGGGGCAAGACATGGGCATTTGTTTTTGAAGGAAGAGCCCACCACCTGTTAAGAGGTTGCCTATCGATCGACCCACTTGCATTTCTCTTCCTAGTTTCTTCAGCTCATCTACAACTTCTGTCTTGACCTTGTCCATGATGTTCTGGAAGGAGTCGTTTTGCTCACGGAGAGCTCGGACAAGCTTGGGCATCCACACACTTCCTTTGCCAGTGAATGCTTGTGCTCTGGAACAGTGGCAGTCTCAAGCCACCAGTTTTCCTCAGTGTGTAACTAACCTTTATCAGTGACGAGACCCTCCGATTGTCAGACTGGCTAGCTGCCCCAACTCCACCCTCTTCCACAGGAAATTGATCATATTTATGATAACAAATCTGCAGCAGAGGAAAGATGCCTCCGAAGAAGAGATGTACGTTTGGAGCAATGCTGCGTCTGCTTTCAAGCTATAGTGAAAGGCAAAAACGAGTCACTGCACTAGGGGGGTGCAAGCAGTGGCTCCACCGCTACTGTGCGGTTGTTCCTGCCAAGGTCAACAAGACGCACCTAAAGATCTGCTCGCCTGGACGAAGGCGTAAAAAGGCTATCTTTGTTCTATCCAAGGCTGACCAGTCAAACACCATCAAGGATATTTAACACCTTGGCAGGTTCACTCCTGAAAACAGGAAGTCTACACCCCTTCTATTGAAGTTTACTTGAGTAGCTGGTGCTGCTAGGGTCCTGTCAAAGACAGGATCATTGCAAGTTGCTCATGCTATCATCAAGCCTGACATGTTTCCCCGACGAGAGAAGGATTGAATCTCTACAGTCTGGTGTGCCACTTGAATCTATCAAAATTCGTGGTCATCGCTTATTCATCAGGAACAAGCTCCACGGGCAAGTCACAATGTCTGGCTCCAATATCTTGTTCTGTCGTCACACGTCATGTTCTGTTGCTGAAAAAACCTCTGTTGTTACCTCACCAGTCACACTGAATGACATTGGTTGTCCCACCAACGGTTAAGATCATTCCTCATGGAGCACCCACGTCTCATCCTGTTTCTGATGCTCCTCAGTCATCTCCCTCCCCAGTGTCCGATCAATGACTATATAAGGACCTCTCTCTGTCCAAAGTCACGCAGTCTCGTCAACAAATTTCTCTAGATTCCAATGTAGCTACTCATCCACCTTTGATGTGATTTGCATTACAAAAACATGGCTGACTAATTTTATCTACGATAAAGAGATTCTTCCTAAAGTTTACACCCTGTATCGTAAGAACAGAGTGACTCGTGGAGGTGGTGTCCTCATAGCAGTGAACATGCGACTCTCTATATACTTGGAACTGATTTCAGCTCCTGCTTCCTATTAGTTTTGTCTTTCATAAAGTACACCATTCTTCATGCTATATAATATGTGGATTTGTTTGATCACAAAAGTACGAGTCAAATTCTCACCCAATCCCAAATGGTTTAATCCTGCAATTTGTCACACAATCAAATGCCTGCGCACACATCGGAGGAAATATCAGTTGCATCCAACTCCTCACAATCTTTCTAAACTTCAACCTCTTCTATCTACTAAAGGATCAACCTTCCAGAGCAAAATTGCATTGACCAAGATTTAGCCATGGACCATCCCAAAAAGTACATCAGAAGTCTCACCTCAGCTCCTCCAGTGCCTCTAATTGTCTCCTCTGACTCTTCAACTGCCTCCACCGACAGTGAGAAGGTCCTCCTGTTCAACAAGTTTGTCCACTCAGTTTTTACGCTGAGTGCCTACCAATTTCATCCTCTGCACGAGTCAGCATCACCAACCTCTGATATTGGAATCTCTGAATCCGATGTGTTTGAAGCCTTGTGTTCACTAGATACTTCTAAAGCCATTGGAACCTGACGGTATTGGTCCAAAATGTCCTTCATCACTGTGCACTTGCTCTCTACAAACTTCTCCATCACTAATTCCTCCTTAGTCTTTCCTACTCCAAACATTCCTGCAGAATGGCGTACGCACGTGATCATTCCGGTCTTCAAGTCTGGTGACAAATCATCTGTTCATAACTACCGTCCAATGACAAAATAATCCACTTTATTTCTACCTCTATTTCTTTATCCCAGTTTGGGTTCCGCCCTAATTACTCCACAACTCAGCAACTACTGACATTCCTCAATTCCATCCAGGACACTTTAAACGAACTGCTAGCTAATGGACTTTCGGAATAACTGGTAATCTGTGCTTACTTTTCACATCGATCTTAACATGTATTTCTGACCATCTTGTAGTAATTTTCTGGTGTGCCTCAAGGCGGTAGTCTCGGCCCCCTTATCTTGATCTCCCTTCCTCCTCTAAATATTCAAATGTTTTTTTCTCTTTGCGGATGATACAAAATGCCTGAAGAAAACCTCACATGTCTCCCTTGACTCCCTTATCTCCCTTGTCTCCTTTGACTCCCTTGTCTCCCTTGTCTCCCTTTACTCCCCTGTCTCCCCTGTCTCCTTTGTCTCCTTTGACTCCCATGTCTCCCTTGTCTCCCCTGTCTCCCCTGTCTCCCCTGTCTCCTTTGTCTCCTTTGACTCCCCTGTCTCCCTTGTCTCCCCTGTCTCTCATGTCTACCTTTATTTCTTGCCTTCTCTCTCTGTCATCTTGGATTCTACCAACTGCATGGTTAACCAATGGCATTGTCTAACTCGTTTTCTCCCCTGTTTCCCATATTGGGTCCAGATGTTGGTTTCTAACTTCCTGCATTATCGTCTATTACTGTGCAAAATATGTGTATGCTCCTCTGGCAGATTCAGTGTAGTTTCTTGATGTCTATATTATTAATGTCAAACACGAGTGTGTATGGCGTGGCCATGGTTGAGCAATAACCTTGAACATCTTCTTGTAATAGTAACCAAAGGCCTTATAGCCTACGGCTTATCACGTTGTCTCTCTCTCTATCTCATCTATCACTTGCACTCAGGTGCATGCGCAACTCTTGATACCACCACAAGCAGACACCATGTTCCTGAAGATGAGTCGCTCAAGAAATGCAGGGCATGTGCCATCCTAGCAACTTGAACGACGAAGATTGGAAGAAGGTACTGGGTCCGTCAGGCACCAAAGAACACAGCGAATGCTTCCGAATGGCCGAGAGTTCTCTCACTTGCTAAGTTGATCGAGCCATTAATTGTTTATGCAGCGTGTAAAAATTTAGAAATTGAGAGCGTGTGGATGAAGGTTCGAGGTGGGAGAGGGAGGGAAGCATTGTATGTGTGTTGCATTTACATGCTTACAGATAGTGCTTGTGCTTCTGTCATTGAGGATAGTTACATCAAGTTGAAGGAGGATGTGCTTGGGTTCATGCAGAAGGGGAGGGTTGTTCTTCTTGGTGATTTTAATGCGAGGGTGGGTAGATCTACTGATGTTGATGATGTCATTGGGATGTTTGGGGAGGAGACTTGTAATGCCAGTGGAAATAGGCTGATTTCATTCTTGAATGAGGTGGAGCATGGTGATATGTAATGGTAGGAAGTTAGTGTCGGAGCCTGAGTGGACTAGAGTAAGGCCGAGCCTGCAGCAGAAATCAGTGATAGATTATATAGTTACGGATATGCAGTTGATGAGGAAATCTGGTGATGTACAGGTTAATATAACTGATATTGGTGCCTCAGATCATTTTCTAGTGTGGCTGGAGTTGGGCCGGGTTACGAACTGTTGTAAAAGGCAGAAGCCGACAATAAGGAAGTGGCGTGTAGACAGATTTTTGGATGAGAGGGTTAGAGCGAAGTATAGGGAGGCCTTGAAAGCGGAGGTTGAATCTTTTTCAGAGAGCATCAGGGAGAAAGTGAGTGAGGGTATTAGTGGAAGTGGGTTAGTAAGTGCAGTTGTAGAGGAGTGGGAGCAAGTTGTAAAAAAAGTGGCAAAGGTTGAGGTAGGAGAGAAGGTAGTAGTGTGTGGCAGGGCAGTCAGGTGGTGGGATGACGAGATTAAGCAGAAGATAGAGCAGAGAAGGGAGGCTTACAAGAAAATTCTTGAGGGTCAGGATTATCTATGGGAGGAATATAGTAAACTGCGTAGGGAGGTGAAGAATTTAGTTGTTCAGAAGAAGCTTGAGGTTTGGAACGAGGTAGTGGAAAGAGCAAATTTAGATTTTGAAGGTAATAGGAAAGAATTTTGGGCATTTGTTGGTAGAAGGACAAAGGGTAAGAGGAGGGGGATTACAGCTTTGAGGAATAGTGCTGGGGTGTCAGTGACTAGTACAAAGGGCAAGTTAGAGGTGTTAAAGAGGCATTATCAGCAGTTGGGCACTTGTAGTGTTGATACAGCCTTTGATGATAGTTGGAAAGAAGGAAGTGGATAAGAAAGTGTGTGAGTTTCCAACAGATTGTGTGGAAAATGTATTGGATAGGGAAATAGATTTGGAGGAGATTGCATTGTGTGTTAGAAAGTTGAAGAATAACAAGACTGGTGGTAGTGATGGGCTTGTGGGGGAGCTTCTAAAGCATGGTGGGTCAGGGATGGTAGAGTTACTTAACAGTTGTTTACAGTAATTTGGCGTGAGGAGTTTGTGCCACCACAGTGGAGGGAGGGCCTCATAGTTAACTTGTTTAAGAAGGGAGATAAGGAGGATCCTGGGAATTATAGGGGCATCACTCTGCTGAGTGTGGTTGGGAAGGTCTTTTGTAACAATAGGTTGGTGAAGCATCTGGACGAGGGCAAAGCATTGCATGAGGGCCAGGCTGGTTTTAGGGTTGGAAGGGGTTGTGTTGATAATATTTATACGCTGAATGAACTCGTGCAGGGTAGACTAAAGGAGGGGAAGGAGACATATGCATTCTTTCTAGATGTGCAGAAGCATATGATAGTGTGTGGCGTAACGGCCTGTGGTTAAGTTGTGGGAGTTTGGGGTAAGAGGGAAGATGTGGAGGGTCATAAAGAAGATGTACGAGTATTCAAAGAGTGCTGTATTGTTGGATGGAGAACGGTCAGAGGCATTTGATGTGGAACAGGGGGTAGCTCAGGGATGTAGCTTATCTCCAATTTTGTTTTCCGTATTTATCAATGGGTTGTTGAGGGAGGTGGAGGAAGCTGAGATTGGGATCGTTTTAAGTAGTGGTGGGAGACTTGGAGGACTTTTGTTTGCAGATGACTTCGTTGGTGTTAGTGAGTCTAAGGATCAGTTACAGACGCTTATAGATGTGGTGCATGCTTACTGTCGAAAATGGAGGCTAAAGGCTAATGTGAGTAAGAGTGCAGTGATGGTGTTCGCTAGGGAGTCAGTGGATGGTGCTTGGAAATGGGGGGAGTATGTTTTGCCTAGAGTATCTAAATACACATTCTTGGGTGTTGATTTTACTAATACCGGTGCATGGGATGTGCATATCAAGAATGTGTTAGACAATGGTAGAAGGAAGGTTAATCAGTTGCATAGTGTAATTAGTAATAGGGATATTAATTTGAGTGCTCGCAGGTTGTTGTTGCTGGCGGTGGTTAGGCCAACTTTAGAGTATGGGGGTGAGGTGTGGGAAGCCAATAAGACTCAGGCAGCTGCGTTAGAGTCCGTGATGCTGGGAGGAGCTAAGCGTATTCTTGGGTGTTCGTCTAAGACATGTAATGAAGCCGTTAGGGGGGATATGGGGCTTGATACGTTACAAGGGCGTAGGGATAAGAATAAGTTGAAGTGGTGGTATAAGTTAGCGGCATTGCCAGGCAATAGGTATCCGAAGAAGCTTTTTAATCAGAAATGGAATTTTAAGCCACGGAGAGGCAGGCAGAGGAAGTGTTGGAGTAAGGTCATTGATGATCTCTTTTCGTCATTAAGTCTGGACAAGGCAGAGTGGTTGCATGATATTCAAAATGGGGATTGCTCCTTGAAGGGCTTTCTGTCTATAGTAGGGGACAGCATTAATGAGAGGGAGATTAGAAGGTTTGAAGAGGGGCTAAATAGCAAAGTAAAGCTGTTATTGTATAAGACATTTAACAAGGTGGTAGAGTTCAAAAAGTACTTGCATGGGAAAAGTGATGCTGGGTCTAGATTAATGTTTAAGTTCAGGTCAGGCACGCATGGGCTAAATGAGGAACTCGGTAGGCATAGGGGGAGGGAGGGGATGAAGGAGTGCCTGTTGTGTGATGATGAGTGTGAAAGTGTGAGTCATGTGTTGTGGGAGTGTCCAGCATATAGTAGTCTTAGGAGCAATTTCTTAGTTGCCCTGCAGGGGAAGCTTGGGGATGATGGGTTTGAGCATTTCCAGTCGCTTGATAGTTTCAGGAAAGCATCCTTTATATTGGGTAGTGAGCTGTGGGAGGATAAATTTGGTTCTTTGCTTCGCCTCGTTAAAGGTTTTATTTCGGATGTTTGGGAGCTAAGAAAGGTTAGGTTATATGGCGATAATCCCAGCGTACAACAGACCCAGTCTCAGATTGCGTCTGGGGAGCTGCAGGGTGTCACTGGTGGAAGGGGTGAGTTGAGGTGTCTGGGAGGTGAGACAGACACCGCATGTTCATATGGTGTATGTTCGTTTGTTAACGGTTCCGCCCATTGCTCTGGGTGCGTGGTCTATGGCTCTAGTGCTATGGCAGCCAACTGAGTATTGTTATTATTATTATAAACAGAAGTGCGTAATCCAAAGCATGCACAGTAGCAGACATAATTATTATGTTGCACATCACGCATGTGCATGCCGTAAAAAACCAAAGGAGGCAAGTAAATTCTTCGAATTGATAAAGTGTGGAATATAAGGGATGCCATTAACAGCAAGGAGACAAAACAGGGATGGCCTAGTGTCTATCGTGCATGTGGTGAAGTAGTACAATGAATGGTAGTTACATCTTCAAATTGACATTCCTTGCTCGTGTAAATTTACCTCCACACAAGCCCTATATTGTCGCAAAGCACGAGTGATCTCCCTCATACTGAATGATCGATGTGCAGCTATGACACACTTCCTAAGCCCATGAGATCCGTAATCCGTAGCTCCTCTGTTGTTTGTTGTTCACTCAACTAACCAGTTTACAATGCTGCATTTGTCGTATAATGTGCAGCTACGACTCAATCACTAAGCACAATATTATTATAATATTATGATAGATGCACAGGTAATGGCCCCTCTGACAGCATTTCAGTATTGGGTTGTGACTGCATTTGTGTGCCTTCCGTGTTTGCTTAGTGATTGAGTCATAGCTGCACATTATACGACAAATGCAGCATTGTAAAAGTGGTTAGTTGAGTGAACATGCACACAATGCAGTCTCAACTCAAAACAGAGGAGCTGTGGATTACCTGTGTCATTGGCCTAGGAAATGAGTCAGGAGATGTCCAGAGAATCCCTTTATATACCAAGAAAAGTGGCGACAATATAGGGCTTGTGTGGAAGGAAATGTACATAAGCAGGGAATGTCAATTTGAAGATGTAACCACCATCCATTGTACTACTTCACCACATGCACTAGGCACTAGGTCATCCCTGTCGTGTCTCCTTGCTTTTTATGGCATCCCTTATACTCCACACTGTTTTAATTGGAAGAATTTTTTATTTACTTTTTGTCATTAATTACTTCAAGAAGCCCTCCTCTGTTTATATAATTGGTGGAACCTTGAGTTCAACGAAAGGGAATGTGTGCTACTCACATTCTGCCTCAGTTGACCGTGCATCCTCTTTGATTACTCCTTTAACAACGTGGCAATACAAGTCGTTGACTGCCATCGTGACCTCGGCATCCTAATGTCCTGTGATCTCAAATTGTGCCACCACCTTAACTTTATATCCTCCCGAGCCAATAAATTCTAAGTTTCATTAGGCGTTCCTTCTCATCCAGGTTACCTCTCTCATCCAAGAAGAAACTTTATCTCTCTCTCGTCCGCTCTCAGCTAACTTATGCTTCGCAGATTTGGATACCCAACCTTCTTAAGATATTTCTGCACTTGAACGTAGTCGAGGTCGAGCTACCAAGTACATCCTAAAAGACTACAACTCTGACTATTATATAAGGATTGACTCTTGTCACTCGACTTTCTACCTTTGATGATACAATTAGTATGTTTTGACATCCTGTTTTTTGGTCGTTTCCTCAAGGACCCCGACACCTCCTAAGAATTTTCCATCCACTCTTTCGTGCAATTTTCTGATCGTAGCATTTGGTCCTCATCTCACCTCAAACTAAAACATATCCTGTTGCAATCAACCATGCACAGAAGGTCATCCATCTCTTCTTCAATCATCTGCAATTCTCTTCCCTCGAACTCTCCATCAAGACCCACTCCATGCTCTTATATATCCCTATCAACGTCCGTATCCAAAGTGTGTTAGCATGTCTATAGTGCACGCACTCTTCTCAGTTTTAGGACACCAGGATACCGAATTTTGTCTGGTTCTCCTTCCGTTCATAAAACCTTTCCCATTCTTTTGTCCTCATCTAGTCATGTTCTGTAAAGTGTAAATAATAAGTGTTCCTGGCAAGCGTCCATGAAAAACAGCTTCGGTATATATCCCAAACACGGTGGCTAGTGTTGTTATATAAGGGAAATAGAACCTCCTTGTCCATGTTAAGGCGACCTCCACCGTTGGCACAGATTTTCCCGTACCTCTACATCCGTGGAATGAAAATTTCAACAGGTCCATTATAAGTTTTCTCTTTAGGATTCATTTTATCTTGGCCTTTGTTGGATTTGTCAGGTCGTGGATTTTGTAGTTCGAATGTTTTCCTTAACCCTCGGCGCGCATGCGCAGCGAGGGTTACGGTAGTTGTCCCGTAAGTGACTGACACAGTCAGTCAGTCTGTCAGTCGGTCTGTTACCACGTTTTCTGCGACTACGCGCAACGAGATTAAATAGCGATACCAACGGGTTCGTCGCTACACTGGCTTCATTTTAAAAAAGCGATTTTCGTATAACCTAAAGTTATGGCGTGAAAAGCAAGTGAACAAGCCAATATGCAAATTTTAGCGCAGGCTTACCTCGACCGCGTCCGCTCGCTCTGTGTATCTTGCAGGCACAAAAAGTCACAACGAAGGGCGTGTATCGACACTCTACTACTATACCTAGCCCGTGTCAGACTCTCCGCGAGCTACTAGCGGGATACCACGAGTAAAGATACAAAGCCCAGCCCATCAATTAGTGTCGCCGGAAGAGTTTTTTCAGGGGGTTAATATCCTCCTTTTCACCCACTGCCAAGGAAATTTCTGCAGGAACTGATGTTTCAATAGAGACTGCTGACTCAGCAGACCCTCCTCCAACCAATTAACTATGACATCATTCATGGACCCCAGTGGCACCTTGAAACATTATCAAAACTACTGTGATGATGTGAGAAATGACAACCATGCGTGATTGTAGTGATTAATAGTAGCTGTCAAGTATACAGTGTAACAAAATGGGGACAACCTCTCTACAAAGGACTCTTGTTTCAGCCCATGCTAATATTTTAGTGTATTATTTGACCTCCGAGATAGTGACGACCTCGCTATCAAAATCATTGGCCCAATAGTCTCCCTTGTTCATAGGTTCCACTGTAAATTGCTGTTTGGAGGCTCAGGCAACTATTGTCACATGAACACAACATGAGTCTTATAATGTGATAATGGCATAAACCTATATAATTATAGGAAATGACAATTCAAAGGTATTTCTGGGCTCAGTTACAGCTAGTCAGGTTTGTTCCACGAACTGGCTCGGGGTTCAAAGGCAATACCCATGATAACACCAGTCGGAACACTCTCTCATTTAAATAAGAAAACTTGTTTTTCAAGTGAGGGTATAAACTGAAGAAACCCATGTCACTTTACCGAAAATCCTCTTGCACATGCAAATGTGCTGGAAGCATGCTACCTGCACATTCAGAAAAGTGCAGGAATAATTTTAAAATGTGTAGGAAGAATTGTGAAATGTGTAGCTATAATATAGGAAGGATTTCAAAAAGTGAAATGATAAAGTGTAGGAAATATTCCTGCAAAATCCGGATATTTTTGACATGTGCAGGAATAAAGCTTCTTCATAATTCTTCCTGCACATGAGCAAGTTGTGCAGGAAATTCTTACGTTTTGCTTGAAATTCCTGCACATTCAGGAAATTTCGCCATTCCCCATACATTATGATATGGGTTTCTTATTTAAATGAGAGAGTGTTAACTGTGGCAATAACCATCACATGAGCAGTCTGTGTGCAGTTGCACAAGGAACCCTCCCCAAAACATTCTGGATGGAAGAGAGGAGAAAAAAATGAACTTGCCCTCCCTGGATTGCCAAAAATGCACTAAATTTTACTCCACTCAGGCACAGAAGCCTGAACAATTTGGGGGTGAGGTCAGATAGTATGGTAAGTGCGAGAAATCTTGAGCCCCCTACAGCAAGACTACTGCAGTGAAAAATGGTGGTACGATATCGGTGGTACTCAAGTTTACCGATTCCTCTATCCCTTCTGAATAAACATGTATTGGGAAAATTAAAATGTTGCTATAATTGCCAATAATATGCTTCTTTTCCATCACTTATGCTGGCGAGCAGGAGGCCATCAGCAGAGTTGCCCAATGCAAGAAGAGCCAGACGCATCTTCTCTCTCTCTTTCGTAGTGACTCTCCTCAGTAGGTAGATGGGCAAATTGTAGCTTTTAGTTTGTTAGTCGGAGAACTATGCCGCATCGTTTTATACCCAACCATGGAACATAGCCCTCTTTAGGAATAATTCCGGCAGCCCAAACTCTTCATTGAGACCGACGAAGAAGGACAGAAAAATATGTTAAATACCAGTGAAGACTCTGAGGCCTAACAATAGAGAGTTCTGCGTGCTTGTCACCCCTCTGTGCATGTATATTAAAACGCGCTGACACATGCCCCCAAGTGCACATGCATGAAAGTTTGTCCCATGACCAGTGGCAGTGCCATGAAAATCATGATTCCACTCTGTCTCACTCATTCCTGGTCTGCGACTGCAACTGATCACATTCTCACACCTAATTACTCACTGTGCCACACAGTGTGAATGCACTCAAACATATGGAAGTACCCATCAGCTCTGTATGTGGATCAGAATTTACTGCATCCAATCCACAATCCGTGCACAAACGCTTCTGTCGCCTGATTTTTTAAATTACGGACATCTTTTGTGTGGTCTAAGCTGGCAGCTTTGTGATAGCAGATGGTCTAATATTGACACCTTGTGAATAACAATAATTATGATACGGAAACATCAGAAATAATAGAGCAGTCAACAGCATGTGTATAATATGGCATAAAAGGTGAACTATGAGTCAAGATCAAATATGTGAACCCTGTTGTTTCCATAGTCACAGACATACAGCTAGGTGATACTGTATGGACCAATAAACTCCCCAATCCCTTCACCAACACAAACCATGATTACCACATCTAAACTCACTTAACGTTCCACTTGCACTCTTTTATTACCAAATTGGCAGAATCAAATTTAACGTCGAATGGATCCTCAAATTCATCTTCACCTTTCCCCCTTGAACCAATGGGTTTAACAAAATTTAAGTCAAGATCTAATACTTGAATGCAATGCTTGTTGTGATCAGATACATAGATAGGATTATCGTGAGTAACTAAACCATGTGGATTTTCCAAATTCCTTTTTACATTTTGTTTACTGATCGAGTCGCCACCAAACATTTTCAGCAACCAGTAGCTACTTACTTGCAACAAAAATATAGTTTTTATGAACTGCAATCCCCGAAGGATATTTCATCATTTCTGGTTTAATTTTTATCCAAAACACATACTCTGTGGATGCCCCATTCACTGACAACACTCTCTCCCGATTCGTTAAAAGCAATCCCATATGGCAGCCAGATATTAGCATGGATGTAGAGGACAATCTGTTAGAACCTGAATCATTGATGAGGTACTCCAATTTCGAGACCATCACTGAAGTATAGGGAGAACCGAGATGGCATTTGAAAGAACAGACAGACAGAGCAACACAGGCAGAGGAGAAGGTGAAATAGAGAGTTCTGCGTGCTTGTCACCCCCCTGTGCATGTGTAGACAACAAACAACGTGTATCGACTCCCGCATGTTATCTCCTACTGTAGCTTGCCCGCATCAGACTCTCCGCGAGCTACTAGCAGGAGATCACGAGTAATGGGAAAACGGTATGTTTTTACCGCTGCCGTTTCACATACTCCGAGGCTGCAAGTCACCAACGAGCAGTTGCGAAACGCATGCACACGCACCGAATATTACACGCTCAGAAACGACCATCCGCGCGTGGCCCCACCCATTAAAATAGCGCGTGCGCGTGGACGTACGTGGCAGTGGTGAATGCGTTCACATTCAAACTATATAGTCAGGTATCACGCTGTTTCTGGCAGTAGTTTGCTAGCCCAGAATATACATCTAAATGGCTGAAGGTAAGTTGGTATTAACCATAGGAGATTATTTTGTTATTTACATCTGACACAGCTCCTGCCATGGATGAACCTCTAACAGAAGATCGTGCTGCAGAGATAGCTGAATGGTTGCTGCCTGTTCAGACTAACACAATGTGTCTTGGAATAACGTTAACATTGCAACCAACTGAAGTTGAAGCAATTCACATGAGGTACCCAGAGCCACGTGATCGCCTCCTGCAGATTGTTATCCAGTTCCTGAGGCAAGCAAATCCAAGATGGAGGCTTATTATAGATGCTCTTAGGAGCCGTTTAGTTAACTTTCCTGGGCTAGCAAGGAGATTGGAAGAGTATATTGTTCAACCAGTTGTGGTTGTAAATAATCATGTTGTTGTTCCGCAGCCCCTGTGTGGTAAGTTTGCATTCTGTAATAGCTTGTCTGAGACATTATGTCATCCCATTGCAGCTGTGGGAAATGACCATGGAGTTTTTGCCATGCGATCAATTCAAAGTATGCAGCAAAATATTGCAAGTTTGAGAAATAAGTTTGATGTTCTTAAGAACCATATCAGACAGTGCCTTGAAATGCGTAGAATTCCTGTTGAAAGGGTTGCAGATGCTCTAACAACACTTTCACCTGATCGTGAAGAACAACAAAGGTTGTTTCTAGAGAGCCATGTCAGTGTTTTATTTCGATCTGGCACGCATTATGAATTGTTTGGATTTATGAATTTCCACTGGGACTATCTCAACACTCCGGTAATGGAGAATCTTGCGCAAAAGTTTGATCTGGAAGAAGTAAGAGTAGAGATGGAAAGCTATAAATCAGAATTAAGGCAGTTTAGGCAAGCAACCCCATTAGCATTGTTCGCTCAGGCACACACGAGAAGGCACGTTGACCCGCCACCACATTTTCGAAGTTTAGTTATCGAGTTTTTTGGCTGGCCAGAGAATGCAACACTGCAAGATGTGGAAGTGTTTCGAAAAATATATGCCTCTCGCTACAATCTGCATGAATGTGCCATGATGCTCGCCCATGTTCGTTCTGGCTCTTTTATTATTACATGGTTCATACCAGAATCAGTCGTTAAAAAGTTATCAGCAAAAGTGCCCAGAGTTATTCTCAAGAAATTTTCTGCCACTAAATTAGCTATTGCTGGAACCTGTGTGTATCAATTACGTAAGGAGGTGAGTGTGACTGGCTGTAAATTAAGGCTCTGGTAATATATAACATTTCCACCAACAGAAGGTCTCGCTCATTCCATCACTCAGCAGTGTTGCAGCAAATGAAATAGCTGATACAGGGTATGTGACTCAGTCATTCAGAGACTATTGATATGTAGACTTCATTTTTTGTTACAGGCGGCCTGTCAACTAAAAGGAGAAGATTACCCATTTGTTGCTGCAGCCACCTGATATGTTCTTCTGTCCGTGACATTTGGTCTACTGCTCCAGCCTCACCTAACATCATGTTGCGGTAAACACATCTCTCACAGGAGGCTGACTACCACCAAAAACAGGGAGATGGAGAGCCATGTCCGCAATGTAATACTGCTGGCTGGAGCACAGTGTTGAACAGACACTTCCGCCGTCAAGTAAACTCATTGCGTGTCTTCTGTCGCTATGAGGAGAGTGGGTGTGAGTGGCAGGGAGAGCTGCGAGATTTAGACTCACACCCGTGCATAGTGAGCAATCAGGTACTGAACTAGTTTAAATGCCCTTCACTGTGACCAGGAATCTGAATGAATTACAGGAAAAGGATATTGAAAAGAAGCAGAAGAATCAAGGTGAGTCAATGTCACGTGCAGCACCTTTGGTGCATGTGTGTGCATCCACAGCACACGTGTATTTTACTAGCATATTATTATTATCAAGGAGAATAAAATACCGCAGGATGGTCAGGGCCTGAGTCAGGTGAGTTGTATCCAATGCCCATACACAAATATGCCAGTGTGATGTCATAATATAGGGGACCGAGTTGCAGACTAAACTAACTGAGGCTCAGAGGGAAGTCAGAAAGATGGTAAGTAAAATCGCTAATAAACAACGAATTTCGTTATTTACTATCATATGCCCTGACAGGAAATTGCCTTAATACAGCAGAAAGGGGTCTAATCTGCAGAACAAGAACTTAGAATAAAAGTAAAGTATGAAATTTTCCACTGCTTTGTCTATGACTCTACATCAGATTCATTTCAGGAGAAAGATTCTGGAATCCACCTGTCCTGCGCATGGCATCGCACACAGGTATCATTCTACAAAGTTATATGGCGAGTGAAGCAGCTGGTCTGAATACGGGAGTACGTGATGGGCACTACACATGCAGAAATGTTGTGTTATCGTTATTAGTTCGCAAAAAAATCTGAACTAACTGCTTTTATATTTCATTATCGCATTGGCAATGTGTTTTGTATAATCATAGTATGTTAACGCATGTTTTTTTACAGTCAGGAGAGTATCTATCGTCACCTTGGATAGACCTATGGGTGCATTTACCGCATCGGGAGAGATGGTGTCAGTGAATGGGGCAAGCATCCACAGAGTATGTGTATTTGTGATAAAAACAAGAGAAAGTTCAAAATATATTAAATCCGAACTGATGAAATATCCTATCGGGGATCGCAGTTCATATAACAATAACATAACACATTTTGTGCGAGTGTGACTGGTTGCTGAAGTTTAGCATTTGGTGGTGACGAGGCTGATCAGTAAGCACACTGTAAGCGGATTCTGGACTCAGGATTTGAAACCCCAGTACGTGGTAGCTGTTCACCAGATAATCTTCTCTATGTATCCTGCATATTCGTAACAAGCATTGGCCTTCAGTATTTTCTTGTATCTAAATCTTTTGTTTAAATCGATTGGATCAAGAAGGTGAAGGTGATTTGAGGAGCCATTCGACGTTTAAATTTGATTCTGCCGGGGATGGGAATATGTATGTTGGACTCGGTAGCTAGATTTAAAAAGTATTGATTAAAATATGCTGTTTAATCACCGATTGTATATGGAAAATTAAAATTACAGACTCCAAGTAGGACTAGGGAACATATAATAGATCAGGGAAAAGACTGTTGCGTCTTAAGAACGCAACGGAGTCTTGCATCGTGTATGAAAATAAGTATATATTTCAGTAATTCGCAAATGATTGTCAAATGTTCGCTTACGATAAACCCGATCTGACAGTCTGCAGCTATGGTAAGTCAGTGCTTCTGTTGGTCACGATTGGGAAGTGGTGTTGGAAATCCATATGAGTATCACCAGCTCACCATCTCATGATGACAAGCTATATGTCTGTGACTCTGGAAAACACCAGGGTTCACATATTTGATCTGGACTCATAGTTCATCTTGTGTGCCATATATACTGATGCTGTTGACTGTTCCCCAATATTCTTGTATTATTCTGATGTTCCAGTAGAGCTGTATAATAATTATTGTTATTCACAAGTGTCAAAGTAGACCATCTGCTATCACAAGGCTGCCAGCTAGACCACACAAAGATGTCCTTAATTCAATGTGTTATAAAAATGCAGGCGACGCAGCACGTGATTTGGTGCAGTGCAGCTGGATGTGATTGGATGCTAGTAAATTCTAATCCACATGACAGAGCTGATGGGTACACTTCCATTATTATGTTGAATGCATTCACACTGTGTGGCACAGTCGATATAAATTAGCTTTAAAGGTGTGAGATGTGATCAGTTCAGTGCCGTCGTAGACCAGATAGGCGTGAGAGTGCGCGAGTGGAATCATGATTGCATGGCACTCTGCATGGGACTCACACTGGTCTTAAGGGACAAACATTCATTTCATGCATGTGCACTTGGAGACAGGTGGTCAGGGCATGTAAACCACCACCATGCACAGGGGGGCGACACAGCACTGCAGAACTCTCTATTGTTCGGCCGCCTCAGAGTCTTCTCTGGTATTGATACATAATATCTTTCTGTTTTTCTTCTGTCTGTCCTTCTTCGTCGTACCGAGTCTGAGATGAAAGGTTTGTGACTTGGTGTATTGCCGTACTGGGATGTTTTTATACAGACGACTGTTTCGAGTCTTTCGGCCAACTCCAACTAAAGAGCGATCAATTTGACGCATATCTACCTACTGAAGAGTAGTCACTAAGAAAGAGAGAGAAGTAGATGCACTCTGCATGCGTATGCAGCGAGTCATGCGTAGGACACGAGGCTCAGGGTCGGCTTCTCTTCGTCGTTGCCCCGTAGAAGCTACACCAAGACCTACTCAATAGATAGATGCCAACTGCTTAGCCAATGTCTGGGGTTAGCGCGATGAACACTAGCCTCCGATGCACAGGGTTGTACAGAGCCTTTTTCCTTATCAGCCTTTCCTCTTTTTCCTTCAGCCTTTCGAGCACGCTGCGCACGACGTCAACAGCATTAGCTACATCATGCCCTTGTTCCCATGTCTCTAGCTCGACTTTGTCAGTATTTATATATCTCTTAATCTCCGACTTTTCAGGATATTTCTGATACTTGAGTCATTCATTCGTGATGGTGATATTCTCAGTCCTGGAACCAAATTTCTGTATATTATATAGATATGTCTGATTTCCGAGTGACGTTGTGTACTGTGACTTGATGAGATGACTGTTGTTTCTGTCGTTCTTCGACTTTTATGTTTCTAGGCTTAAGGACATGTTCACTGTTTATTCTCATTTCAGGCCTGCTTTATAAAGCTGTTCATTGGCCTAAAGTCACACACTATGATTGTGACAAAATTATATTGCTAGACTAGCACTTAGACATAGCCAGACCCACACCGCTGAGGGTTTTGCACTTTAGTGCTTTTTAATGATGAAATAACCTTCGGGGGATCGCAGTTCATAAAAACAATATTTTTGTTGCAAGTATTACTAGTTGCTGAAATTTAGCTTTGGTGGCGACCTGATCAGTAAACAAAATGTAAAAAGGAATTTAGAAAATCCACGTGGTTTAGTTGCTCACGATAATCTTGTCTATGTATCTGATCGCAACAAGCATTGCATTCATTGATCTTGACTTAAATTTTGTTTATTCCATTGGATCAAGGGGGAAAGGTGAAGGTGAATTTGAGGATCCGTTCGACGTTAAATTTGTTTTATGCTGGGAATATGTATGTTGCTGAATTTGGTAATAAAAGTGTGGTATGGGTGGGTTTGGTAATAAAAGAGTCCAAGTTATGGACACTAGTGGAACGTTAAGTATGGTAATCATGGCCTGTGTTGGTCAAGGGATTGGGGAGTTGATTGGTCCATATGGTATCACTTAGCTGTATGTCTGTGACTTTGGAAACAACAGGGTTCACATACTTGATCTTGACTCATAGTTCATCTTTTATGCCATATTATTATACACATGTTGTTGACTGCTCCCTAATAGTTCTTGCATTATTTCTGATGTTTCCAGTAGCTGTATCATAATTATTGTTATTCACAAGGTGTCAAAAGCAGGCCATCTGCTATCACAAAGCTGCCAACTTAGACCACACAAAAGATGTCCGTAATTTAAAAAATCAAGTGACAGTAGCGTTTGTGCATGGATTGTGGATTGGATGCAGTAAATTCTGATCCACATACAGCGCTAATGAGTACTTCCATATGTTTGAATGCATTCACACTGTGTGGCACTGTGAATTTAAATTAACTTTAAAAGGTGTGAGAATGTGATCAGT
>CASHTH010000144.1:0-29718 GCA_030341885.1 Geodia barretti
TCGCTCCATTCGTCGCGCACCGCCCTTGATTTCGCTGCCTACAGCAAAAAAAAAATCGCCGCGTCTTTTCCGACTCGCTCGCTGGCCCATTCTCAGCATGCAAAATCGCCTTGACCTCTTCGATGAGCTGCCTCATTATTACCAGCTTGGCAATCGCCGGATGACCGCCACAGTCGGAGGTTATTCCTTGTTCACGAGGGTGGGTGGGAAGTCATCGGGTTCCTCGTCGTTGGTCACAGGAGTTCCACCATCACCTTCTTAATGACCCACCCCCTTTGTCGTTCTCCCTCTTTTCCAATTCTCGTAGACGCTTACCTTCCCCTCCCTACCCGCCATCCTGCTTCTTGCTCGAGGAAATGCACGACCATGCCTCGTAGGTGTGTGGCTTGGCGCGTGCCCAACGATAGCGGTATGTCCCGTCGCGTAAGCGCTCTTCCCGGCCCATCGCGGTCAATCACCGTTCGTCTGCGTCAGCCTCTGCAAGCTTCTTGCAGTTCGTCCCATGCCTCAGCGTCCGCACGCCCTGCCCGGCTTGTTAACCGGTTCTTTGCGCCGAGCAGAAATCTTCGCGCATCCGACTCACATCCTGCGGGTCTCCCGCTTCCGGTTTCTTGTCCCCCCCCCCCCTCCCCCCCCCCCCCCCTGCCCCCCCCCCCGCCCCCTCTCCCTATTTCCTCTCCCTTCCCCCCCCCCGACCCTTCAACTTTCCCCTTCCTTAAATTTGCCCCCCCCCTCATCCCTCCCCCCGCCCCTCCCCTTGTCCGTCCCCCTCCCCCCCCCCTTCCCCCCCCCCACCCCCCCCCCCCCCCCCGGCCTCCCGCCCCCCCATTGCCCCCCCCCCCCTCTCCTCCCCTCCCCCCCCCCCGGCCGCTCTCCCCCCCCCTTTCTCCTCCCCCCCCTCCCCCTCCCCCCCCCCAAAAAGAAAAATGAAAACAAAAAAAAAAATGGACTGTACTTAATGTCCACTAACAAGACCAAACCCCCTGTGTTTTCCTTACCACCCTTGGTAACAAGTCAAAAAAACGTCCGCTGTCGGACTGGAATGTTTACGTCGCGTCTCCGTTGGCAATCTCTCCGATCATTATTGTCGCTTGGCAGATCAAGCAGCACTGTGGCTGGTGCGGCCGGGCAATCGTCAACTGATGAAGCGCGCCTCAGCGCTCGGAATATGATTCCTCCTCAAAGTCAATTTGCCCAGACCATTCTTCAACACCGCTCGTAGGTGCTGCTGGGGCTGATTGTCGGATGACCCGGGCGGTTGGCGCGGGCGGGACGCCGGCAGCAGCGATATCGGGGCAGCCGGTCGGTATATCCTGCTTACGCCTGCTAGGCTGTTTTCCCTCCCGGCCGCGATCTTGAATGTATAAGACTCCAGTGCCCGACCGTGGTGTAGCGCGTGTTTTATTCTTCCGCCATGTTCACGCCCACGCGCTCCTGACGGAATATCAGTGGCCGTATTCCCGCCTTCGCCGCCGCCTCTTCCAGCGAGTTGAAGGGGATGACTCCCATGAAGTCCACGCCCTCTTGCTTCAGTATTCGTGCTATCAGGTCTGCGCCTGTCATGCCGTTCACCTCTCGTTTGCATAAATGAGTCTTCGCGGATGTTATCATGTCTGGCAAGAGTTGCTAATCCCATACATCAAAGGAGTTCCGCCGGGCGGTTCAATCGGCTCGACTCGCCCCTGTGTTACAATTATGCCAATTCGAACCAGCCCGCCAGAGGTTTGACCATGACGACTGCCAGAAGCAAATCGCGTGCCCTGTCCTCTACGGCCGCCGCCGATATGCCCTGGTACGAGCTCATCGACGACGCCCCGGAGCCACCCGAGGACGCGATGCAGCAAGCCGGCACGATTCTCTATGTAATGTCCATACTAATGGCTCGCTATAAGAATGACCGAATGGTGCTGGTGTCCGAACAGACCAATGTCATCTACGACTCCGCCGTGCCCGGCTCGGTCATCGTGCCTGATGGCTATATTGTCTTCGGCGTGGACACGGACACGATAGAGACATACCGCCGCAGTTACCGCCTAGACGAATGGGGAGTGCCGCCGGCTTTTGTTCTCGAAGTAGCTTCCGAAAGCACGGCGCGCAGGGACTTAACCGAGAAGCGGGCGCTATACGCGCAGATAGGCG
Source organism: Geodia barretti (assembly GCA_030341885.1). Taxonomy (NCBI): domain Eukaryota; kingdom Metazoa; phylum Porifera; class Demospongiae; order Tetractinellida; family Geodiidae; genus Geodia; species Geodia barretti. The sequence goes on from CASHTH010000144.1 coordinate 2,140, forward strand.
TGACGGAATACTGGCGGCTGGACAAGCACGGCTACTACGGCGAGCCGCTGGTGGGTGAGCGTCTGGTGAATGGCGAGTACGCACGATACGAGCTGCACACCGAGCCCAACGGCGATACATGGTCCCGCAGCGAAGTTCTGGGAGTGGACTTCTACCATAGGGTGGAGGATGGTGTAAGCATTTTCCCACTGCGTGACAGCGCTACGGGCGAATGGCTGGGTGACTTGGGCGAGGAAGTTGCCGCGCACGCGCAAACCGAGTCTGCTCGTCAGGCTGCGGAAGCGCGAGCGCAGTCGGCTGAACAGGCGCAGTTGAAAGAGCGAGAAGCTCGCCTGGCGACAGAGGCGCGAACCCAGGAACTTCAGGCAGAACTGGAGCGACTGCGCCGCAGTCAGTAAGCAAATCCAGTCAGTTCTAAACCTGTCGTTACCTTAGCGAATTGCACGCAACCCCGTCCTGGTTCCCGTCGAGACGATGCCTGTCAGTTTCCGGTCCGCCCGCCGCGATGTAGAAAGCCTGCGCCTCATCCCATGTGTCGAAGTCACCGCAGTCACGGTCGGGTCCATTCGGATCGTAGCGCAGCGAACCATCGGATGACGGAATCGCCGCCGCCGTCGGCGGGGCAGGCATAAGCGCCGGGGCGCCATCTGCAGAACTGCCCACGAGGGTTATCGGCTCATCGCAGGTCTCAAGCATCTCCCGCAAGGCGTCTGCTTCAGGCTGAGTCGCAGTCAATCCCCAGTCCTGCTTGATGGTTGCCCAGTCGGTTGCGTACTGGCACCAGTATTCGCGGCGTGACGGGCGCCACTCCTCCGGTCCCTTGCTGCCCTTCTGCCGGTTCGCAGATGCCTGAACCGCGATGAGGTGGTTCTCATATGACAGGTCGTTGGCGTAATCCGCCTTGCGCTCCTTCATCCAGGCCCAGCCGCCCGACCTGTGCGCGTTCGCTAGCGGCACCATGTGGTCAACATCGAGGTCGCCAGGATCGGTAAACGACTCGCCCGTGTACACACCAAACCAGTCTCCACTCTCGACTCGGCATGTGTCCCTTGCCTCATACGCGACTCCACTTAGTGACTCAGCGATGAGAACCTCCTGCCGCGCGTCCTGGCAGTCCCTGTCCGCGTCGATCCAGTGCCGCCAGTCGCCGCGGTCGTACTCGGGCCTGTCCGGTGAAGTCGGAGCTACGATTATGGTCAGCGTAACACCCTCGGCTGTCGAGGTCAGCGCAGTCGGTATGGGTGTGCCTGCAGGTGCAGTCGTAGTCGCAGCCGGGGTCGCGCTCGGAGCAGCCCTCGCCACAGATGGGATGGGCAGAGGCACGGACGGCAGCGGCGGCTCTGAAGCGCCGCAACCCATGACAATCACCAAGGTAAGCATGGCAATGCCAAGCAGTCCTATCCTCCCCATCCAGTCCACCTCTCTTATCCCCACTAGAACATGCTCAACTGCTGTTCGGAGGGTCCATCATCTTCGCTCGCAGTGTCATCCGGAGGCATTGCGAGAACCTCTTGAACAAGCGGCAGCAGATTGCGGAAGTCGTTCTCCAACGCCGGGCGCAAGCGCGGGTTGTGCAGCGTAGCGGCGGGATGATACATCGGATAGATCATACGCCCGCGCCATAAGCGAGGCTTGCCCCGCTCGCGGCTGATGCTGCGCCCCGGAAAGAACTTGCCGAACGAGTAGCGTCCCAGCGTGACTATGACCTTCGGGTCGATAAGATCTATCTGTGCGTCCAGGTAAGTGGAGCACGCCTCGATCTCGCCGCTCAGCGGATCTCGGTTGTTGTTCGGGCGGCACTTCACCATATTCGTAATGTACACATCCGAGCGCCGCAGACCGATCCCCGAAAGCAAGTTTGTCAGCACATTGCCCGCCGCGCCGACGAAGGGAAGTCCTTGCTGGTCCTCGTTGTGACCCCGGAGCCTCGCCGATGAACATAATGTCCGCAGTCGCGGAGCCGTCTCCCGGCACCGTGCGGGTGCGTCCCTCCGAGAGCGCGCAAAGGGTGCATACGGCAATCCGCTGTACGATCTCCTCGTATTCCGTCATAGCCAACTCCAACTTCTGGCATCGTCCGCCGTAAATCTCAGCGTAATCGTAAGCAGACCGCACAGGTTGGGTCAATGCTGATGAAGGCGTGATAGTGAACATTGTGCGCTCCGACAGACCTCACTCGGCACCATAATGACCGCTTCCTAGGCATACTGATATACTGACAACCAATAATAGATCGTTCACGACTCATAACCTGACACACCCGGAGGCACGCCATGACACAACTAGCAGGCATATTCGGCTATCCGCTATCGCATTCGTTGTCGCCGGCGTTCCAGCAGGCAGCATTCAACCACCACGGACTAGATGTGCGCTACCTCGCGTGGGAGACGCCGCCGGAGGGACTTGCGGGACGAGGTGGCGAAGCTCCGCAGCGGCGACTTCATCGGCGCGAATGTGACCATCCCGCACAAGGAGAGCGTCATCGCCTTGCTTGACGAGGTTGACCCGCTTGCGCAGTCCATCGGCGCGGTGAACACCATTGTCAAGAGCGCCGGACGCCTCGTCGGACACAACACCGACGCCCACGGATTCATGCGTGAGCTAAAAGAGGACGGTGGTTTCGAGCCTACGGGCAAGCGTGTGTTGCTGCTAGGAGCGGGCGGCGCCGCGCGCGCTGCTGCATTCGCCCTCTGCCGTGAAGGCGTAGCGTCCATCACAATAGCCAACCGAAATGTTTCACGCGCCGAGGCACTTGCCAATGCGCTGCACAACGATGCTGTGAGCGTATTCGCCGCTGTCCTGGACAATACGACTCTGGAGACTGTCGCGCTCGAATCCGACCTCATCGTCAACTGTACTTCCGTAGGAACGCGACACGGAGACACCGAAGGGCAGACACCGCTCTCCGGCGGGATAATCTCCCACGAGGCCGTGGTCATGGACATGGTCTATAACCCGCAGAACACCCCGTTCCTCTTCGGAGCTCGCAGCGCAGGCGCGACCGCGCTCGGCGGCTTGCCCATGCTAATCTACCAGGGCGCCTCCGCCTTTGAGATGTGGACCGGCAGAGAAGCCCCCATAGACACCATGTTCGCCGCCGCCAACGTCGCCCTCCTGAAAATGGATTAGACATAAGAGTCAATGACCCCCAACATCTTCCTCACAGGCTTCTCCGGCACCGGCAAGACCACTATCGGGCGCGAGGCGGCGCGCATACTCGGCTGGCGCTTCGTTGACCTCGACGAGTGCATCGAGGCGGACGCTGGCAAGTCCATCGACGCGATCTTCGCTGAGCATGGGGAGCCGCACTTCCGCGCGCTCGAAGCGCAGACGCTGCTCGCCGCCTGCAAGTCCGAGCGGCAGGTCGTGTCCACGGGCGGCGGTATCGCAGAGAGCGCCGATAATCGCACCGCCATGATGCAGCACGGCGCTGTCGTCTGTCTCGAAGCCTCGCCGGAGACCATATACGAGCGCGTACTCGCGCAGAGCACAGGCGACGATGCTATCGTGCGCCCCATGCTCGCCGCAGACGACCCCCTGGACCGCATCCGTTTCTTGAAGTCCCAGCGCCAACTGAACTATACTCTTGCTCACTGGACAGTTCACACCGACATACTGTCGCCCGAGCAGGCGGCGCACGAAGTCGTCCGCGCGTTCGACATACTCAACGACGACGAGGAAGGGATATGCTGGAAAGCCTATCCTGATTGGATGCGCGACAGAGCAAATCAACTAGAAGATGAGGACAAACAGCCAACCGGCTAACAGAGCGTCGTTCCTGCTGCTGCAGGAATCCATATCCTTTCCATAGTGTCCATCTATGTCAACCGCGCCCCTGAAACCCTGACCAACTGAAAGACTGATATGCCTTCCTACTCCGATCTCGCCGCCATCGTCAACACATCCCAGGGCGACTACCCGATATGGGTGGGCTGGAACATAATCGACGAGCTTGGCGAGCGCGTCAATTCCGTTCTCGACATCTCCACTGCGTACATCATCACAGACGAGGGTGTGCATAGGCAGGCCCGGGCGCGCAGTTCTCGCTTGAAGCCGCCGGTATAGCCGCGCACATGTTCATCATGCCCGCCGGCGAGACGCACAAGACGCTGGAGACGGTGCAGTTCATATATCGCTGGCTCGCGGAGCGCAAGGCGGAGCGCGGCCATCTGATCGTGGCGGTCGGCGGTGGCGTCGTGGGCGATCTTGCGGGCTTCGTGGCTGCGACCTACCTGCGCGGCCTGCCCTTCGCGCAAGTGCCCACAAGCCTGCTTGCCATGATGGACGCTGCCATCGGCGGCAAGTGCGCCGTTGACCTGCCGCAGGGCAAGAACCTCGTGGGCGCGTTCTATCAGCCGAAATTCGTACTCTCCGATGTCAGCACACTTCAGACGCTGCCCCCGCGCGAGCTTGCGATCCGGCTGGGCTGAGGCTATCAAGCACGGCTTGATTCTCGACCGCGAACTGCTGGAGGCCTTCGAGACGCACAGGCCGTCACTCCTCGCCCTGGAACAGGACATCGCTACGGACATCATTCGCCGCAGCGTGGCTATCAAGCGAACATCGTCTCGCAGGACGAGCGCGAGACGCTCGGCATACGCATCCTGCTGAACTACGGTCACACCATCGGGCACGCAATCGAGGCTGCCACTGGCTACGGCAGTTTCCTGCACGGCGAGGCCGTCAGCGTGGGCATGATGGGCGCGGCGCGCATCGGCGAGGCGATGGGCATGATGTCCTCGGACGAGGTGGAGCGGCAGCGCTCCCTGCTGGAAAGCTATGGCTTGCCGCTAACCTGTGGCGAGATGGACATCGCCGCCGTAAGCAACGCAATGCTGTCTGACAAGAAGGTGGCAGGCCGCGCCATTCGCTGGGTGCTCCTTGATGGAATCGGCAACGCAACTACGCGCAACGATGTGCCGCCTGAACTCGTCCATAGCACACTTGAACGCCTCTCCCGCGACGAGCCGTAGCACAACTATGGCATTTCCAAGCAGCAATTGTTATCCTATGCCCATTATTCAAGCATTTGTGCTATGCGTTAGCAGGGAACTGTCTAATATTATTGACTGCTGTGGCATTGTAAACAAGTGCTTGGCGGAGCAATAGCCGAGATGCGAGAGGAGCTTTGGAATGAGGATAAACAATGTTGCTTGGATTGCCGTATTGATAGTTGTCGCACTGTCGGCATCACTGATAGCCGCGCGCATAGTAACTGCTTCCACCGATGCGGGGACTGCCGTTGACGAGCCTTCTTTGCTGGCGCAAGCAGAATTTTCACCTGCGGATCTCCCGATGTGCCAGAGGATCGGCGCAAGAGGTGTTCGCATAGAAGGTGCCCAGACTTGGGCGGCGGACGCCGAGGTTATACTCACGCTTGACGAATCATGCGTCATTGGAAAGGCTAGGACGAACGCAGTCGGCTCTTTCAGCGTATTATTACCCCTAGCGCATCAGAAACATTACACTGAGACTGTGGGCACTGGTACTTCGAGGTCTCTGGTTCCCAAGCGAACTCAGGCACAAGTCTATGTCAACGGCGTTCGCGCAAGCTACGCGATCCCCTATACGGTCAGCGATGTTGACATTTTCCAACTCAGCAACGCCGTCAACGGCCTAGTAACAAGGGCCAAGCCTAACCCGAAGCTAACCCGCGTAGCGGTGTCGCATGGTTACACTGCCGACTGGGTTGGAGTGTTCAGCTTTAAGATGATCACGCTTTATCCGGAAATGAGCATGATGGGTACGGTGGCGGCGCAATAGTCGTGGCGGCGAACCAATAGCTCACCGGATGAACACAAACCAGATATGTTCGAATGGAGGGTGTTGGAGGCGATGCGCTTTAAGAATGGCGTCTCTAATGCCCCGGTGGATTAAATGCCAGGGCTGGATTGGCTCACCGGCTCCGGAATTGAATGGCTGCCTGCTGTCGGTTGGCAGCAGGCAGTCCAGTGGATTACCCTTGCCCTAGTCGGGTTCGTAACCGGCGTCTTCGGCGTCCTTGTCGGCGCGGGTGGCGGCTTCATCCTCGTCCCCATCCTGCGTATCTTCTTCGATAAGGACCCCGCCATAGTCGCGGGAACGGTACTTGCGCTCGTCGCCGCAAACAGCATATCCGGCGCCTTCGCCTACCGCTACATGCGCGTCGTGGACAAGCGAGCGCATACCTCTTTGCCGCCGCCGCAATTCCCGGCTCCGTAATCGCCCCGTTCGTGCTCAAGAAAGCGCTCGAAGGGCTGCCCGGCGTCTTCGATGCCATGTTCGGGCTGCTGCTTGTCATCTTGGCGGTGCGAATAGCAACCCAGCAGTTCGACTCGGGGCGGCAATCGCGGCTTGGTCGTGCCAGAAGTCGGCGACGTAGCTTCATCAATCCTCAGACTCTCCACCGCCGCCGCATTACGGCAGAATCCGGCGAGACCTACCGCTACCGTCTGAACGAAAGGTGGGCCGTCCTCATCAACTTCGTACTCGGTTTCATATCCAGCTTCTTCGGCGTTGGCGGCGGCTTCCTCCGCACCCCCATCCTCGTATATGCCTTCGGATTCCCTGTGCAGGTCGCGGTCGCCACATCCATTTTCGCGCTCTCCTTCTACACCACCGCGGGCGCTGCAACTCACGCCTTCATTGGCAACATCGAGTGGTTCCCGACATTCATATTCGCGGGGATAGGCCTCGTAACCGGCGGTCAGATCGGTGCCCGACTCTCCGGCAAGGTGCAAGGTCCCTGGATAATGCGCCTCCTCATGTTCGTCATCCTCGCCATGGGCGTCCAGCTTATGATACAGGCTTCCTCGGCTAACAATTACGTTGCCATATCCAGTCCGTAAGAATTGTGTATCATGACGATATGCTGTGCATCCGGTATTTGGCATGAATGACTTTGGTGAGCCTAGAGGTTTCCAGTGGGATGGTGGCAACTACGAGAAGAATTGGTTAAGGCATGGTGTTACAAACGCCGAAGCAGAGCAGATTTTCTCTAATAGTCCGTTTGTCATTGCTGAACCGGAGTCGCAGATTTAGGGCGAGTTGAGATATTATGCGTAGGGCAAGCTGACGAAGACCGTAGGCTTTTCGTGGTGTTTACCTTTCGCCGAGAATTGATCCGCATTATTTCTGCCAGAGACATGAGCAGACAGGAACGTAGCAATTATGACGACGCTAAGGAAACAGATCCCCAAATTTGAGTCCGAAGACGAAGAGCGCGAGTTCTGGGCAACCCATGACTCCACCGACTACATTGACTGGAGCGAGGCGAAGCGAGTGGGAATGCCCAATCTCAAGCCGTCCAGTTCCAGCCCTCCAGATAAGACTGTATCCATCACTTTGCCGCAGTCGGTGATAGATGACTTGAAAGTGCTGGCGCACAAACGAGATATTCCCTATGAGTCGCTGCTCAAAATCTATCTGGCAGAAAGAGTCGAACAGGAGATGCGCTCGTAGAGGCATACCTGTAAAATACTCGTATGCCCTTCTTCACGCTCACTGCCACCGACGGCGACGCCCGCATAGGTACACTGCATACACCGCACGGCGATGTGCCCACGCCCGCCTTCATGTCCGTCGCGACGCAAGGCTCGGTCAAGGCGCTCGACTCCTCAGACCTGCAAAACATCGGCGCGAACATCGTTCTTGCCAACACCTACCACCTATACCTGCGCCCCGGTGTGGACATCGTGGAAGACCTCGGCGGGCTGCACGGCTTCATGCAATGGCACGGCGCGACCCTCACCGACAGCGGTGGCTTTCAGGGCTTCAGCCTTGAGCACCTGCGTAAGATCACGGAAGACGCCATCATCTTCAGGTCGCACATTGACGGCAGCGAGCACACCTTCAGCCCGGAAGCGGCGATTCAGCATCAGGAGAAGATCGGCGCGGACATCATCATGCCCCTCGATATATGCGCGCCTGCCGACAGCGACTTTGATGCGGTGGACTCGGCGGTGGATAAGACGAACCGCTGGCTGCTGCGCTGCGTCGAGGCGCACACCCGCACAGACCAGCGGCTCTTCGGCATCGTGCAGGGCGGGCTGTTCCCCGAACTGCGGCGCAAGTCCGCGGAGTTCATCACCGGCGTAGGCTTCCCCGGCTATTCCATTGGCGGGCTGAGTGTCGGCGAGCCCAAGCAAGCAATGTACGACACCGTGAACTCACAACGCCGATGCTGCTGTCTGATCTGCCTGCGCTCTCACCCTGATGGGTGTAGGCTCGCCGGAAGACCTGGTGGAATGCGTGGCGCGTGGTATAGATATGTTCGACTGCGTGCTGCCCACGCGCATAGCGCGCAACGGCTCGCTGTTCGTGAAGACAGGACGACTGAATATCACCGCGGCGTTCAATAAGAGGAAATACGCGCCCATCGAAGAAGACTGCGACTGTTACACCTGCCGCACATTCTCGGCAGCGTATGTGCATCACCTCTTTCGTGCGAAGGAGCTTCTTGCATATCGGCTGGCGACGATACACAACCTGCGCTTCATCCTGCGCCTCATGGAAGAGATGCGCGCCGCGATAGCCGCCGGCGAGTTCGCCGAATACCGCCGCGAGTTCCACAGTCGCTTCACTCCGCCCGACGAGCAAACCCGCCGAGACCAGAAGCAAAAATGGCTCGCCTCATTCGGGCGAGCATAAAATATCCTCACCCATGGAGAAAAGGTGAAGATGAAAGAAGCCGCCCATTTCTCCACTAAAGAGGAAAGGTTAGGCCTTGTCCTGAAGAACTTGCCGAAAGGATGGGGATGGGTAGATACCCCCCAATCCTGTATATCGATGCTAGTTCCCGCCTGCGACCGCCGGCACGATGCTAACCTCATCGCCGGTCTTCGTGGCGGTGCCGAGGCCGTCGAGGAAGCGCACATCCTCGCCGTTCACGTACACATTCACGAAGTTGCGAAGCGCACCCTCTTCGTCGCACAGCCGCGCCTTGATTCCGGGATACTGGCTCTCCAGCGAGCCGATAAGCTCTTCCAGAGTCGCGCCGTCCGCATCCACCTTGTCCGCGCCGTCAGTCACGCGCCGCAAGGGTGTTGGGATCCTCACCGATATGCTCATGTCGAGTTTTCCTCCGAAGTATTGTTTCGATTCAAGTCGGTTGCATGCCTATGGCAGGGAAAGATAACGAACAAAAGATAACGAAAAGATGGAAGAGACAAGAAACCTGGCTTTCGGGGTCTGCCTTACCCCTCGATCAGGTCGCCGGTAATCGGATCGACCCGAACGCCCGCCTCGGTCATCCATTCCAGGCCGCGATCTATCTCATCCTCGTCGCCTTCGAGTTCCAGCACCACCCAGCCCACACGCTCCTGCACATTGGCGCGGCGGATGTTCGTGATGATCTCGAACTTACGACCAAGGTTGTATATCAGTGGCTCGGTTATCAGCTGCTCGGGGAAGGTGAACCTGACACGTCTCTTAGCCATTACTCTTACCATTTCTTTCTTCCCGCGCCGCCATGTTGTTCATGAAGTCATCGTATGCGGGCGTGGTGAACACCGGATTGATGAGAGGCTCGACCACCTCTTGCGTCTTCAGACCGTTGCCGGTGATGTACGCCACCGTCAGGTCGTCCGGCTGAATCTTGCCGCTCTGCACCAGCTTGCGCAGCCCTGAAATCACCACTCCGCCTGCCGTCTCCGTGAAGATGCCTTCAGTCTCGGCAAGAATCTGAATGCCTTCAACAATCTCGTCCTCCGGCGCCGAGACTGCACTGCCACCGCTGTTCTCGATCGTCTTGAGAGAGTAGAAGCCGTCCGCGGGGTTGCCAATGGCGAGCGACTTTGCGACGGTATCCGGCGTGACCGGGCGCACATGCGGCGTATCCTCGTCGTATGCAGTCACAATCGGCGAGCAGCCCTCGGCCTGCGCGATGTGCATCTTTGTATGCGCCGCAGAATCTATCAGCCCCAGGTCCGCAAGCTCGTTCAGGCCCTTATATATCTTCGTGAAGAGCGAACCCGACGCTCCCGGCACTACGCATGCATCCGGCGCGCGCCATCCCAGCTGCTCCGCTACCTCGTATGCCAGCGTTTTGCTCCCCTCAGAGTAGAACGGGCGCATGTTGATGTTCACGAACGCCCAGCGATGGTTGTCCGCAAGCTCGCTGCAAAGACGGTTCACCTGGTCGTATGTGCCGTCCACCGCCACTAGGGTAGCGCCGTAGATGCCCGCGCCCAGAATCTTGCCCCGCTCCAGGTCCGACGGGAAGAACACCATCGTGGGCATTCCAGCCTTCGCGCCGTGCGCCGACACCGAGCCGGCGAGATTGCCCGTCGAGGCGCACGCCAGCGTGTCGAACTCGAACTCAAGCGCCTTAGCCGAAGCGACCGACACCACCCGATCCTTGAACGAAAAGGTCGGGTTCACGCTGTCGTTCTTGATGTACAGGTTGTTCAGCCCCAGCAGCCTGCCCAGGTTGTTGGCACGGATGAGCGGCGTGAAGCCGGTGTGCATGTCCAGAGCCATCTCCGCGTCAACCGGCAGCAGATCGTGGTAGCGCCACATGGTCAAAGGTCCCTTGGTGATGCGCTCGCGGCTGATGACACGCGCGATCGCGTCATAGTCGTAGCTCACCTCAAGCGGCCCAAAGCAGAAGTCGCAGACATACTGCGGCTCGATGGGGTAATCGCTGCCGCACTCGCGACAGCGCAGGCTCTTTACATAAGACAAGGCAGGTATTCTCCGTCTCGTAGTAGCGCTCATGCGCGCGCCAATCCTCATGGTAGCAACGCGCAAGTCAGCATGTCAAACAGCGCTCGCGCCCTGTCTGGCAGGACGCCCGTCGCCTTTGCTCGCCCTTGTCCCTTGTCCTTGTTCCGTTTATACTCTACGCCATGCCACCTGAACTGCCAGAACGACGCACACTGCCCCTATTTCTCCTGAACACGGTGCTGTTTCCGGGCGCTTCTTTGACCTCTCCAGATATTCGAGGAGCGCTACAAGCGCCTGTTGCAAGACTGCCTCGACTCCGACTCGCGCTTTGGCATCGTGCTCATCAAGTCTGGCGATGAAGTCGGGCAGCCAGCTATTCCGCATCCCGTCGGCACCGTCGCGCATATCACGCAGGTCAACGAGATTCGGGGCGACCGTTTCTTCGTCGCCATTACGGGAGAGCGACGCTTCAAAATCAACACCATCACGCAGCACCGTCCCTATATCACGGCTGACGTATCTGTGCTGCCTGACGACGATGCGGAGGAAGCTCGACCTCAGTCCGAAGACATCCGACAACTGCTGAACGAATATCTCAGGCTGATTACGGGGCTTCAGGGCGGCTGGACAAGCGAAGTCCGCACATCGCGCGACCCTGCGGTGCTGTCCTACTACATTGCCGAGACGCTGCTCATCGACCTGTCCGAAAAGCAGCAGTTACTCGAACAGCCCAGCGTCGCCTCTCGACTCGAATCGGAGGCGGAAGTGCTGCGCCGCGACATTGACCAGCTTCGCCAGCGCGTTGCCGTCGAGATGCGCGACAGATTCAGCCGCCAATAATTCTTACCTGCACCCATCAATCTCGCCGCATCGGTCTGCGCATATTTTCGAGTTTGCGCTAATGGACGTGTTCATTATCCTTTCATCCGTATCGTACACTGCGGACGCGTATCCACAACTTCGGGACTTGGATAATGGCTCATAGACACGAGGGACACGCACACGACGACCATGACCTGTGAGGGACAAGCAGGCGTAGCCTGATCATCGTTCTGGTTTTGACAGTCACCTACATGATCGTAGAAGTGGTGGCTTTCTTCGAGTCAAACAGCCTCGCGCTCCTGGCGCACGCCAGCCACATGCTCAGGGATGTAGCAGTCATCGTGATGTCCCTCTTCGCTATATGGCTGAGCGGGCGGGGTTCGTCCACTGCCTACACCTATGGGCAGCGGCGATTAACGCTCTGAGCCTATGGCTTATCGCAGGCCTCATTTTCTACAATGCCTTCGGTCGAATTGATGCGATAGGTGAGCCACATGAGCACGAAGAAGTCGAAGGCGTCTTGGTGTTGATCGTCGGCGCTATCGGCCTCGCTGTCAACATAATCTCCGCTTGGGTACTCCATCGTTCGTCGCAACACAGCCTGAACATCCAGGGAGTTTTCCAGCATGTCATTGCGGATATGCTGACCTCCGTCGGCGTGATTATCTCCGGCATTCTGGTTACTACACTGGACTGGGACACCGCCGACCACTACATAAGCGTGATAATCGGAATAGTCATCCTTGTCAGTTCGTGGGGTCTCGTAATCAGGGTGTTCCGGGTGCTCCTGGAGAGTACGCCCGCGCACATAGATGTATACAAACTTTGCGGCGACATTGAGGATATTGAAGGCGTGACGCTGATTCACGATATTCATGTCTGGACGATAGCCTCAGACTATGAAGCGTTTACCGCTCATGTGCTCGTTGACCCGGCCATTGACGAAGCCGAGATGTGGCGGTTGCGAGACCGCATTCACGACATTGCCAGGGACGAATTCGACATCGAGCACGTCACGATACAGATAGACAAGCCCCCGCTGAGATGCGACCGAAGAAGATCATCTCGACCACCTGCACGGCCGCTCCCGCGAAGAAGTCCAAGGCACTGCCCTAAGGCACAATATACAGCCGGCGGGACTTGCGGCATCCCCTCAGGTAGGGCACGTTCCACAGATACACCAGGCTGGACGAGGCGCTATTCATCCCAGATTGTGTATTCTGGATTGGTCTCGGTGAACATGTCTGGATGAAATATCTGCGCCATCTGCTCCAGCCCGTCCACGAGGCGCGGCCCGCTGCGACTGAAGTACGCTCCCGAGTCCACGAAGTAAGCCCGCCCATTGGCGACCGCCGGTAGTCTGCGCCACTCTTCCAGATTCTCCAGCGCCTCGAACTCCTCGCGCGCTCTGTTCGCATCCATCCCGCAAGGCATCAGCACCAGCACATCCGGCTCGGACTCCGCCAGCTCATCCATCGTGATGCGGCGCGACGGCGCCCCCAGGCTTGGCAAGCGCGTCAACACCCCCGGCAAGCTCCACCATCTGCGGTATCCAGTGCCCCGCCACGATGGGCGGCTCCAGCCACTCGACGCACGCCACCCTCGGCGCTGACACGGCTGCGGACGTCTTGGTGCGCACCGCATCCATCCGCGCGCTTAGTTCACCGATGAACGCCGATGCTGCATCGGGCACACCACACAAGTCGCCCACCATCTGTATGTCGTCAAGCATGTTTCCAATTGACGTCGGATCCAGCGAAACGACATTCGGCGGGTATGCCAGCCTCGACGCCGCGTGCCGCACATCCTCGTACGACACCGCGCACACGTCGCAAAGCTCCTGCGTAATGACCAGGTCCGGCGCCGCATCGCTCAGCACATCCTCAGTCTACCTCGTAGATGCGCTCACCCCGCTGGTACATCTCCGTGACGACGCGATCGATCTCCTGGCTGCTCAGCTTATCCGCGTCGAACCTGCTGCGCACGATCTTGGGCTTGTCCAGCGCCGCCACCGGATAGTCGCACTCGTGGCTCACGGCGTAAAGTGAGTCGCCTAGCCCGAGCGCGTACACAATCTCTGTGCCGCTTGGCAAAAAAGAACAAATACGCATAAGAGTTTGTCAGTATTCAGTTAGTCGGCGCGTCGGTCGGATCAGAGTCCCCTCCCGCTGCCCCGGGAGGATTGCCCGGGCCAGTGTCAGGAGGCATTACGACCAGTGTGCCGACAATCTTGTCGTGCAGTGCTTGTCTGTTATCGTCCCACAGAGGCCATAAAAAGTCCAGCAGCCAGAAGATTAGAAACGACAATCCATAGACGAGGGCGCTCCATGAATAGGAATCCCACGACAGCCACAGCCAAATAATCGGTATTATGCCCCAGATCACCGGGTTCCACGGAATAACGACTTCTCGCACAAACATCCGCCCCGCCCCGGCCGGCTCGCCGCTTTTCTTGATTACCCGCATGCCCAGCCGTCGTTTCCCAAAGGTAGTCCCATGACCGAAAGGAAACAGCCTAAGCCAAATCCCCTTGAGAGCCAACACAAAAGCAGAAAAGAAAAGCAATCCCAAGAACACAACTATGGCGATGACAATACCGATGATGATCGCCAGCAGCACCAACATTACTACCGCGCAGACAATAGCAACTAACGCTACGATCGGTATGATAATAACGCTGGCACAACCATAGTCCTCTTCAAGAGGCTCAAAGCAACTGTCAAGACCTCCGAATCCCAACTCTTGCAACAAGAATGAAATTGATAGGATGGCGGCGCCGACAAAGGCCGCAACCAGGGAATACACTGCAAGTATAGGGAATGCATCCAGCAACCTGGCCAATGCTCGCTGCCGATAGGTCGCCAAAACTAAGTGAGTGTTCCTACTTATTGGGCTGCCGCAATACATGCAGTAACGGGCATCTTCTAGAATTGGGCGTCCGCAATTCGTACAAATGCTGCTGCTCATCTTGTCTCCGTACCGCTTGGCAGAAAAGAACAGATACGCATGCCTAAACCCCCACAAATGCAAAGGATGGGCAGAGTGAAAGTGTTCTGCCCATCCTTTGCATCGATGTTAGTCTTGCCTAGTTCTTCAGAACGCCCTCGCGCTCGAACGCTTCCGCCAGCCTTGCGATGCCCTCATGAATCTCTTCAGGGCTGTTGTACCCGAAGCACAGCCGCGCGTAGTTCCTGCCCGAAACGCCGTCCGGCGCGAACAGCGGTCCCGCCTGATACCCCACATCCGCCGTCTCCAGCACCTTGTCGCGGATTGCCGTAACGTCCGACTCTTCCGGCATTTGCAGCCAGATAAACAGCCCGCCCTCCGGCCTGCTCCAGGTCGCCGCGCCGCCGAAGTTCTCGCCCAGCGCCGCCAGCATCGCGTCACGCTTCGTGCGCTGGATGTCGTTAATCTCAACGATATGGTCGTCCAGATGCCCCGTTGCGTAGCGATGCACCGCCCACGAAGCGAACTGGTTCGCCGCGCCGCCGCTCTTCACCACACGCGCCACATCCAGCACCTCGCGCGGCGCTGTCAGGTAGCCCAGCCGCATGCCCGGCGCGATAATCTTCGAGAACGACCCCGCGTACATCACGCTCCCCGTGTCGTCCAGAGCGTGCAACGAGGTTACATCTTCGCCCTCATAGCGCAGGTCAACATAGCAGTCGTCCTCCAGGATGGGTACGCCGTGCTTCTGCGACAGCCGCACCATCTCCTTGCGCCGCTCCAGCGTCATCGTCCAGCCCTGCGGATTCTGGAATGTCGGAATCGTGTAGATGAACTTGGGGCGCTTCCCCTCGCTCGTCGCCCTCACGATTGCGCTTTCCAGAGCATCCGGCAGCAGGCCTTCGTTGTCGCACTCGACGCCTCTGATATCAGCATGGAAGCGTCGCAACTGCCCCAGCGTGCCGGAGTACACGAAGTTCTCAACCAGCACCACATCGCCCGGGTCCAGCAGGGCCTCGCAGATCATGTGGATGGGCTGGCCGGAGCCGTCGCCGATGATTAGGTCGTCAATGCCGATGTTGATGTCCCTGTCGCGCGCCAGCTTATCCGCCACGAACTGGCGTAGCGGCGCGTAGCCGCTCTGGTTCGCGTATATCGCAAGGTCATCGCCCTCTTCGGCTAGGCCCTCTTTCAGAGCGTCCACAAGCCCGTCAAGTGGCATCGACTTCGGGTCCGGATACGCCACGGCGAAGTCATACTTGCCGCGCTTCATTACCGGCGCATCTCTGCCTTCGGGCGCATTCTTCGCGAAGAGTTTCCTTATAGCTAAACGGTTTGGCATCTGCCATCGGTATGTCCTCCTGGAAACGTCCATTCCCCTCAATATGGGAAGAGTAAGATGTGGTGAGACGAGTGACTTGTTCCACCGTAATCAGTCAATCAAACAAGTGTATTATCTTTCGCATCCGTTGACAACTACAGCCGTATTGCCTATCATTCATGTACCCCCCCAGCGGGTAGTTCCGCTGGCCCGACGCCTCCCCTAGGGCCCTTTGGGAGGCGTTTCTCTTTGCTCCCGATTCGCTAACTCCATCTGCGTGGTCTGGTCAATACTTGGCCGTCAGATGTGACAACACGCTCGGGAAACTGGCTGTTGCTCAGCACTCCGTGGCCTATCGTGAGTGATGCGGCCGCAACGCTTCGCAGTAACTTTGATACACGATTCGGCGGGAAAGCGACCACCACTCGTTTCCCCGGAAATCGGGCGCGGATTGTAGTTATCGGTCGAGCCAGATCGCTGTCTGCGGAAATTACGATTGCCGTGTCGAACGCATCGTCATAAGCGTCGGAGAGCAACTCGACCGCAATGTTCACATCAGTCATCTTCTCTTCATAGGTTTGCCAGGTCGTGCCGCAAGTGGAGCATCGTTGCATCTTGGGTAAGTAATATCCATAGTGGATATCCAGATCAGGCAGCGTGCCAAGCGCCTCGAGGTAGATATTCTGCCGCCGCGCCTTATCGACGCTGCCGCATCAGGTATGACCCGCGCTGTGAAATACCTGACGCCCAGTTGAGCGTTTACCCCGGTCGCAGCAGTCTCATCGGCAAGCCGATTCAGTCCAAGCCAGTAATACCGCCGCCATCCCCTCGACCTCATACCGTATACAGGTTGAATCCGTCTATGTACACCACCACACGGGTATTTCGCCCTGTCTCTGAATCCTGACCGCTAGAAGCCGTCACCTACACCACCCCATCCCCCGCATCCGCACCAACTCCGCCTTGCTATACCCCAGCATCCCGCAATACACATCAATGTTATGCTGCCCAAGCATCGGCGCGGCATCCAACTCCCAGCCGCCGTCTTCCACCCTCCACGGCATCATCGGATGCTCCAGACCGCCAGCCTTGGGATGTTCCACGCTGCCAAGACCCTCGCTCCCGTAGTGTTCCCAACCACAGAATATCTTCCGGTGCGGACAACGTACGCGAACGCCAGCCCCCTGTGCTGCGCCCGCTCGAATATCTCGTGCCTATCGTGCCGCATCAGCCACGGCAGCATCAGAGAGTCCAGCTCATCGGCGTTTTCAGCCCCTGCCGCGCGGTCATCGAAACGCTCCTCCGCAAGCTCAGCGATGCCCATCAGTCCGCCATCTCAGGCCACTTGTGGTCCGGCCCCGCATCACCCCGACATACCCGTCTTGGCACGGATACGGCCCCCACGCCGCGCGCCCGTACCCGCGATTGCCCGTGCGCCGGAAGTTGCTCCCCGTATAGCTGTACTGGCTCAGCGCATTCTCCAGGATGGTCGCCAAGTACTCCGATATAGCAACATCCACATGCTGCCCAATCCCGGTGATATCGCGGTGCAGCAGCGCTCCCAGAGTCCCCGCGAAGGCGTTCTGACCCGCACCATACTGCGCCAGGCGCGCCGCCATGTGAAGAGGTTCGCGCTCCGGGTCGCCCGTGATGTACATCAGCCCGCCCATTGCGTACAGGTTGATTTCGCGCGCCGCATAGTCGCGGTAAGGCCCTGTCTGCCCGAAGTTCGAGACGGAAGTCATCACTAGTCCCGGATTGACGGTAGAGACGCTCCCGTAATCCAAGCCAAGCCTTGACATCACCCCAGGACAAAAATTTTCCACCAGCACGTCCGCCCATTCCAGCAGACTGCGCAGGATAGGCTTGGACGCGCCATCCTTCAGGTTTAGCGTGACAGACTTCTTCCCCGTGTTCAGGTACAGGAACAGCGCGCTCTTCTCAGGGTGCGGCACATCGTCCGGAAACGGTCCTATGCGTCGCGCCCCGTCGCCCGTCGCAGGGCGCTCCACCTTGATGACCTCAGCAGATTGCGCCGCCATCAGGCGTGTCGCGTATGGCCCCGCGACATAGTGCGTCAGGTCCAGTACCTTCAGCCCGTAAAGCATCCATCCTCCCGTTCATGGCGAGCCTCTCGAACCATCCCTCCATCCTGTGCATAGATGCTATTTTCCGGATCACCGCGGCAAACGCCTCTTCCAGCGTATCGGCAATGCGTCCGAAATCGTCCGCGGCTCGCTCAAAATCCGAGCGCGCATCATCAGCGCATCCGTCGCGCGCGTCACGTCTTCCCCCGCCCGCTCCAGCGCCTCCCTCGCCTGCTCAACATCATCACCAGCGCTCTCTATCGTGCCTGTAACTCGCTCCGCGTCTTCGCCAAGCTCGGCGGCGAGGACATCTATCATATCGGCAGCCGTCTCTAGCGACTCCGCAGCCTCGCCAACCCTGTCCATCGCGTCAAATGCATCCGAAGCGTTGACGATGACCAACACCAGCAGCGCATTCGCCAGAAGCAGTAAAAGTCCTACCCCTCCTCTTAGCGTCCACTTCCAGTACAGTTCAGCCTGTTCAGCGTCCAAATCCACCCGATCCGATCCATCGCAACCATCGATGTTGGTTTCCCGCTACTGAATGGGAATCACCGCCCGCTTGTGCGTTGCCATTGCGACGCGCTGCTCGCCCTCGTGCGCCTCGATCTGATATGTCAGGCGATTGCGGTCAACCTCCGTCAGCTCCACGCTGATGACCACCTTGTTCCCCACAGGCGTCGGTGCGAGATGGCGCAGTCCGTCCACCGCATAGCCCACCGTCGTATGCTCGACAGCCATGTACGGCTCAGACTGCTGTATGCAAGCGCCCTCCATCAGCCCCAGCAGCGCCGGCGTCGAGAGCACATCAGCCCCCGGCTTGCCCATGCGATTCGTCGTATGCTCCAGCGTAACCTCAATCTCCTGGCTCGAACTTCTGCCCCGCCTCAAACTTTTCCATCGTCATGTCTTGTCCCTCAGTCTCTCAGTTAGTTGTTGGTCAGAACCCCTATGGCTATCCCTCTTGCGGCACAAAAAAATCAAACACCTCGCTCACATCCACCCGCAGGCCCGGCAGCAACGGCGTCTCCAACGTCATCCCCTCGGTGAACAACCCCACCCGCTCGAACGCGCCGTCCCGTGCCCTCAAGACCAATATCGTCTAGCAATCGGGTTCGCCTGCCAATACTCGCTGACATCGAACATCTCATAGCGTTCGCTCTTCAGCGTGCGATCAATCCGCTCAGTCCCCGGCGACAGCACCTCGATTACCAGTCCGCGCCGCTCGCCATGAAGCGCGTCCGACGGATGATATGCTGCCGACTCGTTGGATTATGAAATACGATTGATCCGCTGGAGAGCACATCATATCGACAAGAACATGACCTCGAAGCAGCCTGTTACGCATCTCGCTATCTTCTTCTGCAGTCGCAAATGTGCACGAAAGACTGTACGCATCAGCATACAGATTGCCAAGGACATCCTCGATGTTATCCAACGAGTGCCGAGGAACAGGAACGACCAGATTAAGCTCCCGTCATGATTCAGTCGTAGTCGGTTTCTCGTCCTCTCGGGAATGTCTCAGTAATCCGAACGTCAGTCCGAACGCGTTTTTTCCTGCGCATGAGTAACCAGACCACGCACTCTACTTTTATCCCCTTCTCGCTTCTTTCTACTCCGCTCCCTCGACTGCGACCTGGCTGTCGCAACCATCTATCCTACATCCGTCCCATACACATTGCCATTAGCCCACCCGTCGATCTCTATCGTCCGCTTGAACGCCTCCGCGTATGTAACGCCAATCTTCCTCCCGACCTCCGCGTACCGGGTTCGTGCCCGAACCTCGCGCAGCTCCCAGCCCTGCCCTACCTGGCTGCGATGTCGGCTCAGCGCGTCCAGCTTCGTGTCGAATGTGTCCGTAACATCAAGATAGGTATCCGGGTCCTGCGAACCCCACATATACACCTCGCGCGTCTTGTGCGGCTCCAACCCCTCCGCTATGTGCTCCCGGAACGCCAGCCTGTCCCGCGAGTATGGGAACACGCAGTTCAGCGTGACCCGCCCGCACACATAGTGGTCCTCGTGCCGTATATAAGGACGGTTCGGGTCGATAGTCAGCACCGTAGCGGCATGGTGAATACAATCTGCCGCGAATCTGCTCCCGCAGCTCATAAGTATCCTGCAGGTGCTGGTCCGTGTGTCGCAGGAACACCACCTCCGACACGCCTAAGACCTCCGCCGCCTCGCGCTGCTCCTCTTCTCGGATGGCGGCTAGCTTCGGTGAGGTCATCTCCGGATCAGAGCTTCCCTTGTCCCCGTTCGTGCAGACCACCAGCACTATCTTGCGGCCCTGTGTCGCCCACTTCACTATCGTCGCCCCCGCGCCCGATTCTGCATCGTCCGGATGTGGCGTAACCACCAGCACCGGCGTCGTGCTGCGGGACATGCCTTCCGACTCGTCTGGATTCGGATACGCCTGCGCCTCCGGCTGTCCAACAGAACCTGCGTTAGAACTTGAACTCGCTTGTGTCATCAATATCCCCTATTTTCTGTCCTATCTATCCTGATCCATCAATGTCAAATCGGCAGCCATTTGTGCAGACATGCCGACAACTCCGTTGCACCCGATACTGCAATCGACTGACCGACTACCGAGAACTAACTCCCCCTGAACACCGGCGTGCGCCTCTCCTGGAACGCCTTGATTCCCTCATAGCGCGTCATCAGTCCGCTGCAGTCGCCGGTTCACGATGCCCGCAAGCCGCACCCTGTCCTCCAGCCGCATGCTGAGGCCCCTGACAGCGACCTCCTTGATGGCGCGCATTGGCAGCGGCGCGTTCTGCAGCAGCTTCTGCACGAGTTCATCCGTCCGCTCCATAAGCTCATCGTGCGGCACGACCATGTTCACCATACCCAGTTCGTACGCCCGCTCAGCGCTTATCATGTCCCCCGTGAACAGAAACTCCAGCGCGAAGTTAAGAGGCACAGCTGCGCCAGCATGCACGGCCCGCTCACCGAGCCGATGCCGCGCTTCGCCTGCGGCCACCCGAACTGCGCCTGGTCCGACGCTATCCTTATGTCCGACGCAAGCGCGATGCCGCCACCCTGCGCCAGGCAGAAGCCATTTATCGCGGAGATTATCGGCTTGAATATCTCCGACTGATATACATACAGGTCCTCGGTCGAAATCTCCGGGTCATACAGCGCATCGCTCCGTCCCGACATCGCCACAAGGTCATGCCCGACCGAGAACGCCCGCCCGTTCCCCGTGATGACCGCCATCCATATCTCCGGATTGTCGTTCACCTCGTGCAGCCTCTGCCATAGCATATCCCGCATCTCCACATCGATCGCATTCAGCTTGTCCGGCCTGTTGAGCGTGATATATGCCACGCGCCCCCGCACTTCATACTCTACGACCGCCATTATGCTTGCTCCTTAATTTATCCTGTCCGATCCTATCCATTCGATTCATATTTCAATTCACATTAGCCCACGACAGTCCACATGTTAGTCTTACACCTACCCATCCGCAAGTTAGCCGCCCGCTTCCCATTGATATCTATATTGATATCTAATCGCCTATATCTATCGCCCGAACGTCTGAAGATAAACTTGATACATACAGGTGCCTTCGTTAAACTAAAACATGGTTAGGCGTTTGGCTAAGTATTCGCTCAAACGTTGAGCGCCAATTCCACTTGGACGCAATGAAACTCAACGCGGAGTCCGCAACCACCGCGGCAAAACCCATTAGTGGCAAGTCCCCTAAATGACCACCACCACCGCATCACCTATGACCCTGGAGCAGCGCAAGCAGGCGGTGAATCGCCTTCAGGCGCGCCTTGTGCAAAGCCTCGTGCTGTACGGGCTGCTGCTTGCCGGCGCTGCCGCGATTGTAGGCTCTATATATTCGCCCGGCGTTGCCGAAGCGCCGAAGCGCCTCACCGGAAGCCTCGCCGTATTTACCGTCGTGGGCGCAGGGGTATTCGCGCTCATCTTTCTATTGCCCGTGATCCGCTGGATTGGCAGCCGCGCCGAAGAATCGCGCATCCTTCCCATCTGGCTCTTGATTGGCATTTCATTCGGTTTCTTCACCGTCTTCCTGACGGGCGCATCGCTCCCGCTTGTCTTCGCGATACACTTAAATGTCATAAACTTCACATCGCTGGGCACGCTCGCAAACGACCTGTTGGACTCCGTGTTCCGCGCTCCCCTCAGATCATTCACATTCGGAGTCTTGGCGCTGTATGTCGGATTCCTCGTAGGCCCAATCTACGGTATAGGCGCCTGGCTCATCGACATACTCAACAGGATGAACTATCCGCACGCCTACTCAGACCCCTGGATCGAATCATTAGGCGACATGCTGCCTCCCACACGCCGTTGGGCGTCCGCCGCCGCTCCTTGGCTGTCCTGTTATCGGCCCTTGGGCTATCGCAATCGGCATCGGCGGAGGCATCCTCCTATTCACCGCCACTGGCCCCATCGAGTTCCTCGCCGCAGTAAGGCTGGGTTCGCGCTAAACTTCTGCGCCACCCGCCCCTATCCTTACCGGCGTTCGTTGCGAGCCTGTCGCACCACCTACCCACTGACAGCCCGCCCACTGACAGCCCGACTATATCCTTGCATCCCGCCCATTGCCGTAAGTTAGAATAGTCGGATGAAAACAATAAGCATCTCCCCGACAATACTTATACGCCCACTCCCCCTGCTGCTCGTTGCCACTGGTCTCGCTGCTGGCGCTCGCATGCAGCGAAGAGCGCGTGCCGCCGCCTCCCCGAACCATCGTGCCCGCTCCCACGCGCGCCCTGTCTGCGCCCGTTCCACCGCCTACTCCCACAGCCACTCCCGCGCCGACCGCGCAGCCCTTAGTCGTCACTGGTGGCGCGACGTTTCGTCGCCCGCTTCAGATGAAGCCATACGCTCTCGCCGATTCCGACAGCCCGGGCTTCATTGGTATCGGCACGGACGACGTAGTGCCATTCACGAACATCGCGGAGCAGGCGCTCGGCGATAACGCAGCAGTCGCCAACGACCTCACCGGCGTGGCAATCTTCGACTACGACCGTGACGCGATCTCGACTTCTACATCACATCATGTCTCGCGACAATCCCAACCTATCTCTTCCGCAATGACGGCCGCGGAACATCACCGAGTCGGCGTGGAAGCAGTGAGCTGTCCGCCAACGCATCCACAGCACTGGCGTCGTCGCCTGCGATAATGGACAACGACGGCTATCAGACATCTACCTCAGTCGCACAGGCTCATCGGGCGACGCAAAGGACTTCCAGGACGCCATCGAAAGACTGACATGTTTGCGCGAGGCAGTCGCGATCGCCTCATGCGCAACAACGGCGAACGGCACATTCAGAACGGACATCACCCCGCTCAGCATTCGGCGGCAGACGCCAACTTCCGCACCGGTACTAAAGCCCCGCCTGCGCCGACATAGACCGCGACGGCTGGGTGGACATCTTCGTAGCCAACCGCTCCGACATGGACGCCGTGCATCGGCGCGCCCACACGCGGCAACGAAAATGTCCTCTACCACAACAACGGCGACGGCACTTTCACCGAGATAGGCGCAGATGCGGGCGTGCGTGGCGATCAGGTCGTTACCTGGGCGACCTTGTTCTTCGATTTCGACGACGACGGCGATCCCGACCTCTGGACCGCGGACGACGGCGGGCCCGTCAGTATTTTCCGCAACGACACAGACGAAGATGCGTGAGCTTCTGGCGGTCGAGCGTCCCATGGGTCTGGACAAGCGCGGCAATTGGATGGGCTTCGCTCTCGGCGACTACGATGGCGATGTTGACCTGGATGTCTTCGTAACCAATATCGGCTACCACCCCAAGACGCGACCGCTCCCGTTCGAAGGCGCAAGCGGCGATTGCTCCAGCGAGCAGATATTCTCCATATCCACCTGCGCCCACTACCTGCTCCGTAACGACGGTACGATGCTCGTTCCGCGCGTTGGAGAGGTCGGCTTCTTCCCCGATGTCGCGCCATCATTCCCATCGAGCCTAGCCGCATCATGCGAATCAATCGACGTGAAGATCTGGCTGACTGGCGCGTACCACCGGCCTGCCGCATACGACTTCGGCTTTCGGCGCGGCATTCTTCGACCTCGAAAACGACGGCGACCAGACCTCTACTGGACTGGCTCTGCACTCGGACGCGGCGAATCTCCGGACGGCAAGTGGTTCCCCTCCGCAGGCCGCATGCTTCGTGGCGGACGGCAAGGGCAGCTCCAGGACATCACCGTCGAGGCGCGATTGCTGAACATCAAGGATGTGGACTACGGCGTGCTGGACCCCGGCAGTCCCCGCTTCGACCGCGAAAGGCAGCGCCTCGACACCGCCTACCACGAGAACGGCAAGGGCTTGGCTAAAGGCGACCTCAACCGCGACGGCTACATAGACCTCATCGGCACCAACAGCGCAGGCCCTATTTTTATTGGCTCTGGCACCGGCTCCGGCGACGAGCTTGGCTTCGAGAAGGGCCCCACCTTCCTCTGGCTCAACGGCGGCGGCGAAAACAACTGGCTCATCCTGCGCCTCAAGGGACGCATGGCCGAGGACGGAACCGGCAGCAATGCAGACGCCATAGGAGCGCGAGTCTTCGTCACCACTACCGACGGCGCAGGCAATCGCCGCACCCAGACCGACGATGTAACCGCAGGCTCCAGCTTCCTGTCAATGTCCAGCCTCGACCTGCACTTCGGCATGTCCGACGCTGACATAGCCGACGAAATCACCATCTTCTGGCCCAGTGGCATCCGCCAGGTCATCCGCAACATCCCCGCCAACCAGCTCCTCGAAATAGCCGAACCCGCCCTTCCCAACTAACGGAGAATGCTCTCATCAATTGAGAGCATTCACGTAGGCAGAGCTTGGCCAAGCTGTTCTGCAGATGTCATCCCACGTCTTGCACCAGCGCCGAAGCCGTCATAATGTCGGCAACCAGACGATCCTTGTCTGCTGCCAGCTTTCGGAATTCGCACTCTGCCTGAATGCCGTGCCAGAACTCATCGGACTGACCGAAGAACGCGCCGAAGCGAATTGACATCGTCGGCGTGATGGAACGCCGGGCATGCACTATCTCGTTGATGGCACGCGGCGACACTCCAATTGCCCGTGCCATGGCATTCTGCGAAATGCCCATCGGCTTCAGGTATTCTTCGAGCAGGATTTCGCCGGGGGTTATGGGATTGTCCATTTGCAGCATCCTATACTCATAACCTATAACGTTATGGGTATAGTATCAATGGTAATCCACAATTGCAACTTGTTCGGGACCAAATTCAGTCCATCTGAAGACGATTCGCCATTGGCTATTGATTCTGATGGAGTAAATCCTACTAGATTGCCTCGCCGAACTTCCAGCGATTGACCCGCGTGGACTGCTAAGTCGCTTAGAACGAGAGCTTGATTCATCTGAATCCAATCTTCTCATCGCAACGCGCGCGAATAGCGGTGACACGGTGTCCGATTCCTACCGGTATGATACACAGTCCTCAGTGTCGCGTCCTACCGAGAATGATTGATCAACCTTTTTACATTAAATTTTACTTTAAATTACTATTGTTTAATAACTAATACACATATTTTATTTTAAAATAACAATTTTATAAAACACAAACCCAAATAACTAAATTAAATAATTTAATAAAAAAGTTTTTACAAAATTTCTCTTACCATTTTTTATAAACAACCACCTTCAGCCGCCTACCCCACGCCGCCGCGCCTCCTCCGGCACCGCCGCCTCCCGTCCCTCTCTCACCGCTTCGATGTATCCTCAAGGCTCATCTGGTCATCACCAGCGCACCGCCCACGCCTCGCCGCGATCGACTATCGACAGCGCGAACAAACTAACCGCGTTTGGACAACCCGTCCAGATCGACTATCAGACCCGCAATATCCCTAGCTCACGACGCATGCCCCATCAATGCGCGCGGACATCTGCAGCCATACAACCGAGACCCATGGGCCCGTTTGCCTTAGTACTGCCGGTTGATCACCAGGTATCCCGTCCACTCGCCGCCGAAGCCTATGCCGAACAGCATCGCGAATGCGTAGAAGTGCCACAGCTGCTCGCTTGGAAGAACAGGCATATGACCGTCAAGCCCTGAATCATCAACAGTTCGCCATTATCCTTTGTGCCGTACTTCTCCGCTATCAATCGCGTCAGCATCCGGCTCGGTATGCTCACAACGGATAAGATACTCAGAATTTGCCGCTCCGTGAAGCTCAACCCTTCAACGCAAACGGCACGACGAACATCAGCACGATGCCATGCCCGCGCAGCCTAGCCCGTGAATCGCGGGAAGGTTCCAGAACGCCTTGGTGCGCCGAACATGCTGATTGAATACCTTAGCGCGCGCGCGTTCCAGTGGCCCCGGCAGCCCGCCTTCGGTTCGCTCGCCCTCTTGCGCTCCGTAGGGCGCGATGCCCAAGTCGCTCGGCCTGCTGCGAAACACGAGCGACAGCAGCAGGATTAACACGCCCGCGACCAGGCCTATATAGATAAAGGTTGTTCTGCCAATGCAGCTTCTCCACGAGATTGATCAGCAGCGGTGACATTAGCGCAGGCCCCGATGCCTCCCGCCGCCCAGAGTACGCCCGTGCCAAGCCCAAGCCGTCGGTGGAACCATCCCGACACCGCCGCCATCAGCGGTACCATGAATATCGCCTGAACCGCGCCGCGAAATATGCCGAAAGCCAGCCACAGATGCCACGGTGCGCTGATGAACGCCACCAGCACCAGCGCGCCGCAGTAGGACCCGCGCCCAGGACCATCATATTGCGCGGACGTAGCGGTCGCCAAGCCACCGCAACCGGCGCGAGCATCGCTGAGCTTAGAAGTACACAGCCGAAGGAAAAGCCGATGTTCGAGAAGCTGCAGCCGAAGTCGCGTCTGGGCGCGTCAGCGGGCCCACCAGCACACCAGCCGGCGAAGTTGATGACACACTGTGCGACATCGTGCACCAGCGCCATATCTCCCCACGATTACCCATGCGTATAGAACGGCGCGCGATTCAGCAGCCACTGATGAGACAGGGCGTTAGCTATTAGGACATCAGTAGTCAGCATTCCTTTCAGATGGAATGGAAAAACAAGGCCCTTTTCTCTTGAAGAGGAGGACGGGACGAAGGTGAGGATCCAGCCACCTGAATAAACACTACAGCCGAAGTATCAGCTTTCAAGCAATCAGCGAATATAGCTTTATACAAAAGTGAGTCGGTACGCTGCGTCCTGAGCCTGATTGACTTATGTGTGACGGCTCGTTAGATTACCCCGGACGCGGAAGCTCGATTTCGTCTGCGACAAGTGGCAGCTGCGTACCGCCTGGCGATACGTCGAGACGAGCGGACCGCTCCTGTTCGCGGCAAATGTCCTTGGCGACATAAAGACAGCGCGGATGGAAGTAGCAACCCGACGGCGGGTTTTCGCGGGGTCGGCGACCTCGCCCTCCAGCCACCAGTGCCGCTGCGACTGAATCTCGGGTTCGGCACAGGTACAGACGAGAAAGAAGCGCCTGCGTGTACGGATGCTTAGGCTGATGAACAGGTCCTCGGTCGATGCCACCTCCACTATCTTCCCAACATACATCACCGCAACCGGTGGAGATATACTGCACCACGCTCAGGTCGTGGCTGATGAACAGTAGGTCAGCCGAGCTCTTCTTGAAGGGCCTGCATCAGGTTCAGTATCTGAGCCTGCACCGACACGTCCAGCGCCGACACCGGCTCGTCCGCATCACAAGTGCGGGTTCACCACCAGCGCGCGCGCAATCACCGACTGCGCTGCCTC
>CASHTH010000145.1:0-81247 GCA_030341885.1 Geodia barretti
CTGAGGATGTCGCCCATCGGATTGATGGTACATACGAAATTCAAGGGGC
Organism: Geodia barretti; assembly: GCA_030341885.1. Classification (NCBI taxonomy): domain Eukaryota; kingdom Metazoa; phylum Porifera; class Demospongiae; order Tetractinellida; family Geodiidae; genus Geodia; species Geodia barretti. Next base: position 50 of record CASHTH010000145.1, read on the forward strand.
AGGGAAACGTTATACATTTAAAAACGAACTGCTCACGGACGCGATCCGCTTTTGGGTAGCGAATCCGGATTACAACTACGGGTACCTCTTCGCCTTGCGGGATGGCAGTGTCCCTATCGTTTTCGCTTCAAAAGAGTCAGATGATGAAAACCTACGTCCCATCCTAAAAATCCGCTACCAGACTCAGGTGGAGGATCAATCTACCTTGGGGCGCTAAGCAGTTCATCCCTTCTCCATTTTTTCACACATACTCCCGCAAATGCACCAAAGTTCGCTCCACCGCACCCAGATTTTCCTCAATTAATTGTTTCCCAACGCTGCCTGCTATCTCCCTCGCGTCTGTATCGTTCAACCACACGGTAATAGCGTCTGCCAACTGTTGTGCAGTGTGAACCAGTTTTGCCCCACCCCGATCTACGAGGAGAGACGCTTCATAGGCGTTCTGGATGGTCGGACCGAACAGGACAGGCTTCGCCATCGCAGCAGGCTCCATCACATTGTGAACGCTCCCACGAAAACTTCCCCCAATAAACGCAATATCTGCCAGTCCATATAACTTTGCAAGAAGCCCCATCCTATCAATGATGAGGATATCCACTGCCGCTAAATCTACCCCCGATGTGAGTTCAGAGAAGCAGAGGTGTGGGAATTGCTGGCGGTTCAGAGCGGCGCGGATCTCACTGATTCGTTCAGAGGTAGGTTCGTGTGGGACCAGAATCAAATGAGGAAAGTTGTCGCGTGTATTCTCACGCAGTCGTTGATATGCCGGCAACAGTACTTTCTCGTCTTCTGTATAGGTACTGCCAGCGATGAGGATGGGACGTTTCGTTGCAATATGGGCTTGCAAGCCGCGCCCTAAAGTCGCTTGACCGGGAAAAAATTCGGTGTCAGATTCAACGGCTACTGCGCGTCTGTAAACCTGCTCATAGCGGGTATCGCCGGTAACAACGATTTCATGTGTTGGCGAGCAGAGTTCTTGAAAGCGTGCCGCATCCCCTTCCGAGATCGCACAATGCACTTGGATGTGCCGATGCACACTCCGAAAAAAGGGTTTCGCGAAACGCGACAATCGTTTCGATTCAGCGTGCAACGTACCGGCAATCACAATAATGGGAATACCGTTTTTAGAGGCTTTCCAGACGAGGTTGGGCCAAATGTCGAATTTGGAAAAGATTATCAAAGTAGGCTCGATGAGACGTATCAAGCGTTCCGCGTTGCGCCGAGTATCCAACGGAAGGTAAACAGCAGCATCAGCGTACGGATAAGATCGGGCATTTGGTGCAACGGAGGGTGAAAAGAAGGTTAAAACAATTCGGGTCTCTGCATAAATCGCTTCGATGAGTGGTTTTGCTTGTTCAAATTCGCCGACAGAAGTAAAGTGAAACCATACTGTTTTCTCCAGAAGTCGAGCGGTCTGGAGTTGGTCTGCCAGTTCTGCAAACACTCGTTTTCGCCCATTGATGCCCTCCATAATCTTTGGATTGCAACATCCTGCGCCGTAAAAACCGACAAACATAATGGGGACAGCAAACAGGTTGTAGACAAGTTGCCAAAACATAGCGAACCTTAGAGGGTGGAAGGGTAGGAACGGTGGGAGAATGGAAGGGCGAATCTGATTTATACAATCTTCCATTCTCCAGAGGTGTGATTACGAATGGAACGGCTTATAGGGACGTCTAAGATTTTCTTCTTGAGTGCTTCTTTGGGCATCGCGCCGACAATCTGCCCCGCAACTTTGCCGTCTTTGAACACGAGCAGCGTTGGGATGCTCCGAACGCCGTACTGCATCGCGGTCTGACGGTTGGCATCAACGTTTACTTTTCCAACTTTAAATGCCTCAGAGTTCTCACCGGCGAGCTCCTCCAAGATCGGCGCAATCATTTTGCAAGGACCACACCACTCTGCCCAAAAGTCGACAACAACGGGTGTGTCTGATGTAATTACCATTCCTTCAAATGTGTCGTCACTAATTTCAAACGTGTTTCCAGCCATGATAGCTCCTTTTTTTGCGTCTGGTAGGCGAAATGCCACCGTGTAATATTGTGCTTACGTAATTACTCTTATAAGTGCATTAGGGCATTAATATGATACCCCATTCTGAGAAAAATTGCCAATCAATTTTTTCTTCGTGTTAACCATAAATCAATTTTCATAAAAAAGTATCAAATGCGGTTTGCAACCACATCAGTTCTGACATGATGGGCTACCGGTGGCAAAATCAAAAATATAGTTTTATCGGATTTCCAACAACCGATAATTAAAGACCGAAACCTAATTATCATTCGCTCGTTTTTTTTCTTGATAAAAAATGTGAGATATAGTATACTGAAAAAATTGAGAGATAATGAATTTTTCAACCAACGCGATGAACATAACGTTAATCCGAACTCACAATTGAAGGAGGTCCCGCATGCCTGATAAGGATAAAAAACAGGGACGAACATCTCGCGCCGGAACTTTTTGAAAGGCGTAGGTACAGGTACCGTTGCTGCAACTGTCGCGCCGAGCGTCTTGATCGGCAGTGAGAAAGCCGCCGATGCCCAAATGGGCGACGCTATCGCTAATGCGACAATCCAACTCAATATCAACGGTAAATCGTATCAGGTCGAGGTTGAAGCGCGAACAACGCTTTTAACCGTTTTGCGTGATGGAATTGATACAAGCGGGAAGCAACATCGACTTAACCGGTGCCAAACTAATTTGCGATCGTGGTGAATGTGGTGGCTGTACCGTCATGGTAGACGGAAAGACGATCTACGCTTGCATGATGCTCGCAATTGATGCACAGGACAAGCAGATAACAACCGTTGAGGGATTAGCAGACGGCGACGATTTGCACCCTGTTCAGGAAGCATTCATCCAACACGACGCGATGATGTGCGGATTCTGCACACCCGGTTTCATCGTCTCATCCGCAGCTCTGTTGAACGAAAACTCGAAACCGACGCTCGAAGAAATTAAAGGCGGGCTGTCTGGCAACACGTGTCGCTGCGGAACCTATCCATTCATCTTTGATGCTATCGAAACCGCATCACGGAAGATGTGATTTGAAAGCAAGGCTTGACTTGCGAGACGCAAGAGTCTGCCGCTCCAATGGGGCAGTTGGCTATAGGAGGAAAACGCATGGCATCATGGGGAGAAGCAAGTGAATCACGTCTCATCGGGAAACGGATAACCCGTTTGTCCGGTAAGGATAAAGTCACTGGAAAAGCGAAGTATACTTTTGATATTAATGAACCGGGGCTGCTTTACGGACGCATTTTGCGTTCTGAAATCGCACACGCAACCGTGATGGGCATTGACCTGAGCGAAGCAGAAGCATTACCCGGGGTTAAGGCAGTTATTCCGCTCATTGAGGTTGGCAATAAACTCCGGTACCAAGGGCAAGAAATTGCCGCTGTTGCCGCTGAAACGGATGACATCGCTAAGGACGCACTCCGGCTCATTCGTGTCGACTTAGAGGAATTACCGCACGTCGTCACAGAAGCGGACGCGATGGCAGAAGGGGCACCGCAAATCCGAGAGGATTGGGCGGGCAATCAGAGCGAACCGAATGTCAGAGAAGACGGCGACATCAATGCAGGGTTTGCTGAAGCCGCTGTTGAGGTCGAGGCTACCTATCATACGCCTGTTCAGACGCACGTTTGCTTGGAAACACACGGGCATGTCGCAAAATGGGAGGATGAACAAAATCTTACCGTTTGGGCATCTACACAAGGTGTTTTTGGGGTTCGCAACGATTTGGCGCAGCGCTTTGAATTGCCCGCAAACCAGGTCAGGGTCATTACGGAGCACATGGGGGGCGGATTTGGAAGCAAATTCGGACCCGGCGTGGAAGGTCGCACGGCTGCTGAATTGTCTCGTATCACTGGCAAAGCAGTGAAACTAATGCTGACCCGGAAAGCAGAGCATCTTGTTGCTGGCAATAGGCCTTCAATGACACAGCACGTTCGCGCCGGCGCAACACGCGACGGGCGACTTATCGCTTACGATATGAAGGGCCACGGCACAGGGGGCATCTCCAGTGGCGCGGGTTTCCCGGCACCTTACGTCTACCACGTGCCAAACAGTCGATCGGAACGGGTTAACGTGACTGTCAACGCCGGCAATCAACGCGCGATGCGCGCCCCTGGGCACCCGCAAGGTGCATTCGCGATGGATTCTCTGATGGATGAGCTTGCCGAAAAACTCGGTATGAACCCGTTGGAGTTTCGTCGTATCAATGATCCGAATGAAGTACGTCAGGCACAATACACCCTCGGTGCACAAGAGATAGGCTGGTATCGTCGTAACAGCGTACCGGGTTCCGGCACAGGCGTGGAAAAGCGCGGCATGGGACTTGGCAGTGGACAATGGGGTGGCGGTGGCGGACGCGGCACTGAAGCGCGGATCACTATCAACGCAGACGGCACTGTTGAAGCCGTCACAGGCACACAGGACATTGGAACTGGTGTCCGCACAGTTATTGCGATTATTGTTGCCGAAGAATTCGGTCTTGAGCCTACCGATATCCGTGTGAAGGTTGGCGATAGCGGGCCCGGATTGCCTTCTGGCGGCAGTGGTGGCAGTCAAACAACTCCGTCAGTGGCGCCTGTCATCAAAACGGCAGCAGCGGCGGCGAAACAGAAATTATTTGAACGCATCGCACCACTGCTTGATGCACCGATTGGTGATCTCCGTGTCGGCACCGGCACTATCTATGCCGTCTCTGATAGGACAAAGACAATTACGTGGAAACAGGCAACCGGACAACTCGGCATGGAGAGTATTAACGAAGGTGGAACTTGGGATGAGGACCTCCGTCAAGGTGGTGCCGCAGGTACCCAGTTCGCTGAAGTTGAAATTGATACGCAGACCGGGGCTGTCAAGGTTATCAAAATTGTTGCCGTTCAGGATTGCGGATTGGCGATTAACAGGTTGACGACAGAAAGTCAGATTAATGGTGGTGTTATCATGGGATTGGGTCAGGCACTGCTTGAAGAGCGTTTCATGGACGCACAGACGGGTCGAATGCTCAACGCCAATCTTGAGGACTACAAGGTTCCTGGGACTTTCGAGATCCCTGAAATTAAATCCATTGTTTTCGATACGCACCGCAAGGTTACAGGGATCGGTGAACCACCATGTATTCCGACACCTGGTGCTATTGCGAATGCCGTTTACAATGCGATTGGCGTTCGGATTCGGTCGTTACCGATAACACCCGATAAGGTCCTTGACGCACTCGCCGACAAGGCATAAGGAGGTAAGCAATGGAAAAATTCAGTTACGTTAACGCTACCAGTCTGGAGCAGGTCACGTCACTCCTGAGTGAAAGTGGTTGGGGCGAAGTCATGCTTATCGCCGGCGGCACGGATCTGCTTGCAGAACTCAAAGAGTACATTGAAACCCCGAAGACGCTCATTAATCTCAAGACGTTACCCGGAATGGATAGCATTGAGGCTGATGCTTCAGGCTTAAAGATCGGGGCATTAGCCACTGTCGCTGACATCGCTATGCATCCGACTATCCGGCATCACTATACCGTTCTGGCGCAAGCTGCTGGTTCTGTTGCGACGCCACAGATTCGGAACGTCGGGACACTCGGCGGGAATCTTTGCCAACGTCCGCGGTGTTGGTACTACCGAGATGAAACCACCGATTGCCTCAAAAAGGGTGGAGACATCTGTTATGCAGTTGATGGTTTGAGCAAATATCATGCGATCCTTGGTGGCGATCCGGTCTACATTGTGCATCCTTCGGACCTCGCGCCAGCATTGATTGCCTTGGGTGCCTCGGTCAAAATCGTCGGACCCAATGGCGAGAAAAACATGTCGCTTGAGGAATTCTTTACATTACCGGCTGCAAATCCGTTCCGGGAAAATGTGCTGGAACCCAATGAAATTGTCGTTGAGGTCAGCGTCCCGGCAGCGAAGCCGAATACAAAGAGTTTCTATTTAAAGGCGCGTGAGAAAGGTGCCCCTGACTTCGCGTTATCAAGCGTTGCTGGTGTTTTTGAGATGGACGGGAAGACCTGTAAAACCGCCAGTATCGTTCTCGGTGGTGTCGCGCCTGCGCCTTGGCGTTCTAAAGAGGCAGAAGCTGCAGTCACCGGCAAGATGATCGACGAATCGGTGAGTCAGCAAGCCGGAGCGGATGCAGTCAAGGATGCACAACCCTTGAACGACAACGCGTACAAGGTAACTTTAACACGGAATCTCGTCAGTCGCGCCGCGATGATGGCTGCAAGCTAAAGGAGCATTGCTTATGTTACAAGGAAAAGCACTTCCAATCTTTAATCGCCCGATATGCCAGTATCTTCGGACGAAGGCGATTTACATTCCGGGTGGCAACTTGCAGAACCTCGTTGAAAACAATCCCGGTTCGCACTATTGGTGCAATTGCACCATGCAAGTCGTAGGACCCGATGACCAATTTGTGTCGCCAGACGCTTGTAAGCAGTCGCGCAACTGTTTTAACCCCATTGGTGGTAAGCCGGTGGTGTAACATCGCAGCGACTGGAACACAGGAATACAGAGAATGGAGAAGGGCAGTCGGCGTGCTTAACCGATTGCCCTTCTGCCATAGTATCTGTATGTTTTTTAGCGTGAGTTTGATCTTCTGCTCCGTATGAAGTTATAGTAAAGCCCGAAAATATGTGAACACCGAGGATTTGGGCCTTCCCACCTCGCTGGCGAGGTTTGTAACCTCGCCCATTCGTGATGTCCAATTAATTAGAGGCTTTACTATAAATAAAATATTTGGGTGATTCTGTGTTCCCCCAGGCCCGGTAGGTGCGGTTTGTAACCGCACCGGGCATCAGTGAAAATTACCCGATTAAATTCTTAATCTTCATTAGGAGCAGTATGTCTATAGTAGCTTCCGCTCCAGAGGAGCGGTATATTATCTTACATAGCACGCCTCTGGAGTGCCGAAACGCAACTGTAAGCAAACCTACGATAGACGTGATATATCGTGTCAGGTTTCTCTAAATCCTTAAGTCGAACTCACGTTTTTTAGTACCTGTGTTGTTGGCACGCATCGAAAACCCGATTTTTTGACCATCAACTCGTGCTTTAGCATTTATAACGGAGGCGAGTTGATGATCAAATCGGAAAAATCGGCACGAAAACCCAATAATTAAAAAGATGTTGTTGAAGTCGTTAATGCAGTGGATACATGTTGGATCCGTCGTTCTGATGATAGGAGGATTCTTTTTCTTTCGCGTTGTTTTTCTCCCGATTGTCGGACGGCTTTCTAAACCGGAGGTATTAATCTCATCCGCATTGCGACGTTTTAGTGGTGTTGTCTGGACAGCATTGTTAACCGTTCTCATATCGGGATTGTATAATTTCATCACCTTCTTTCGCACTGCACGTTCCGTTGCCGCTACTGGAACGTTTATATCAGATTACTCGCTCTACATCCTCGTCTTGGGTGCGAAACTTTTTATCGTCTTTTTAATATTTACATTAGCAATTATTCTGACGTTCCCCTATCCTGTCTTTGATGTATTTCAGAAAAGACCAGCACCGTGGCTCAACCTTACTGTAATTTTCGGATTGATAGTTATTTTTCTCTCTGCTTTTTTGCGCCGGTTGGGGTAAAATGCTAATCGTGATAGAACGCCCTGCTAAAGCATGGGTGCTTCTGAAGAAAGTCATCAGAAGTTTCGTGCGATCAACGACCACTGCTTGCGATATGCAAGGCTTCTATAGCCTCCTGCAACAGACACTATCCTGACTGCGTGCTAAAAAGCACCTTACGAAAAGTTTTGAGTCGTCCGTTTCAAACGGGATTCAGCATGACCTGTCTTTCCCTACTAACGACTGTAAGCTACGACTTTCAGGATTTTAGATATTAGAGCTTTACACTATAGGAATCTAACCTTAGAGGTGCGTAACAACCCTCTATAGCAACCTTACACTCTAAGAGTATTGTAGCATTTTTGACAGGATTTGTCAAGGAAAAACCTTGTCTAATTCACGAAAACGAGACTGTATCCCCGCACTAAAGCACGGGGTTTTAGTCTCGGAAGGTTTGATAAGGCATTCATACCGTTGATTCCGGAGTGCTATGTGTATAAATAAGTGGCAACTTGGGTTAAGATAGCATCAAAACCCGTAGCCCGTAATGTAATGGAGGGCGGATTTAAGGAACGCATCTGATAGTTCCAACGCCTGTCATTTACCCGCAAGGAAAATTAAAAATGGTTGTTTTGAGTTCTGAAGATCGCGCTTTCTGGGAGGAAAACGGTTATGTCGTTATCCACGATGCGGCACCCCCAGAGTTAATACAGAATACGGCGCAAGCTGTCTGGGATTTCCTTGGTATGGATGCCGATGATCCAGACACCTGGTATCCCGATCCGCCTCGTAAAGGCATCATGGTAGAAATCTATCAGCACCCGACCTTATGGGCAACGCGTCAATATCCGCGTGTGCATCAAGCTTTCACCGAGATTTGGGATAATGAGAAACTTTGGGTGAGTTTCGACCGTGCCAGCATGAGTCCGCCCAATCTTCCCGAAAAATTTGAACGGACAAACTTAGGACTCCATTGGGATGCGTCTGTAGAAATCCCTTTCCGGTTCCACGTCCAGGGTGTGCTTTATCTTACCGATACTGCCGCTAATCAAGGGGCATTTACGTGTGTTCCTGGGTTCCACAATAAGATTGAGGAGTGGATAAAGAGTCTGCCATCGGATGCCGACCCGAAGCAGCAAGATTTAGTGGCACTCGGTGCAGTTCCAGTCCCCGGTAAGGCGGGAGATCTCGTTATTTGGCATAGCGCGTTGCCTCATAGTGCGGGTATCAACACTGCCGATGCACCACGTGTCGCGCAATACATTACTATGTCTCCTACAGGGGAAGCGAATCCGGAAGCACGCGAAGGCCGTATCAACGCATGGAAAGAGCGTATGGCGGGTTTTAGTGGCGAACGCGCAGAAAAGGAGCATGAATTAAGCGAAACCGCATATCTGACTGAACTCGGCAAAAAACTACTGGGGCTTGAGACGTGGGGATGAACCCGCAACTCAACTGGCTTGTCCGCAGTTACCTCCGATGGTGTCCAATCACTGACGGGAAGCGTTTGCTCTTGAACCTAACGAGGGATTTGATTACACCTGAGGACCCAGTTGCTATTTTTGATAGCAAGTACCAATTCCGATTGAAAGTCAACTTAGCGAACCCTGAGCACCAATATCTCTATTTTTACGGCACTCATGATGAGAGGCATGTCGTTACCAAACTCCTGAAGATTATTCAGCCGGGAGACATCTGTTGGGACATCGGGGCGAACATCGGATTTTATACGTGCTTCCTCGCCTCACGGGTTAAAGATGCTGGCGCAGTCGTTGCATTTGAACCTGCCCTACGCACCTGTGACTATCTCCATGAGAATGTCTCTCTGAATCAGTTCGCAAATATTACTGTTGTTAATAAGGGGATCGGCGACAGCGTAGAACAACGGCATCTCTACTACTCCGAGGCAGGACTTGCCGAAGGCACTGCTTCCTTAAAGTATGTCAACGGACGGGCGGCATCGGAACGCGTGACGCTTGACACGATTGACAATCTCATCCGAGAACTACCGGTTCCGGATTTCATCAAGATTGATGTGGAGGGGTATCAGTTAGAAGTGTTACGCGGCGGGGAGCACTGCTTAAAAACGCACGCACCTCTCTTAATGGCGGAACTGAAAGATGTTGGTGAAACAAATCGTGCCATGTTCGAAGAGATAGAAAATTACGTTGCAGATTTAGGGTATCAGCTTTATGAAATCAAGAAATATTCTCTCCGACGATGTGAGAAGCTTTCTGACACGACGAAAAGAAATTTCTTCTTAATCAAAGAGGGTTCCCGTGCCTTTTCCAGAATTTTACCGTGGTTAAAGTAAGCCAAAGCCTCTTTTGTGTGAACCGTGGCAACGTTGGGTTGGAAATTAGCGAACTCATTACCAATCGGTTCAGTGAATTGTTGGCAGTTGAACCCCAAGGCAAGTTAACAACCACATGGGGGAAACTCAGGTCTCTCAAGTGAAGTGAGCCTTGAGTCTCTTATCACGTTATACTACGTCACGGATCCGCCTTGTCTATGCTAAGGACTACGGATCCGTACGTTAAAATTAACATAGGATTTAACGTGAACTCGATTTAAGGACTCAGGGAAACTGACACAGGGCATTACACCTACCAAAGATTTGATAATCGGAGTCTCCGCACTCCAGATGAAGTTTGATAAAATATTTGGGTAATTCTATATTTCCCCAGGCCCGGTAGGTGCGGTTTGTAACCGCACCGGGCATCGGTAAAAATTAACCGAATACCGCACCTACGGAGCGGGAACGTTGCGTCGGATGGTTGCTATAGACATGTTGCTCCTCTGGAGCAAAGTTCGAGTTTTGGTTGTTGTGTTGAATGACATGCGTTCAACTCAGTGTCCGGTGGACATATTGGAATTGCCAAGATGCTCCGAATTTTTGCCTGTCTTATATCGAACTCACGTTAGGACTTACGCAGTCAGTTCCGTAAGTCCCCCTGATAAGGGGGATTTAGGGGTTAAAAATAAAATAGTCACGCCGTCCGCCAAAATTGCGTAAGTCCTGCTAACAGTTACACACCTACACGTTTTAACCCTGTGTTAACCGTCCCAGCACCGGATACGCCGGATCGTTATACCCTTTACCGGTGTGTTCTCCGAGAGGGACCAATTCGTTAATAGTTGCCTCATCGGCTTCCGTTAGCGTGCAATCTAAACACCCCAAGTTATCCTCTAATTGTTTCATTGTGCGCGGTCCGATGATAACAGAGGTAATTGTCGGATTTGCCAGCACCCACGCCAATGAAAATTGCGTCAGCGTTTTACCGTGCGCATCTGCGAGGGGTTTGAGGTTTTGCGCGACTTCGTAGCTTTCCTCGCGGAGTTCCGTCTGCAAAATTCGGCTATCCTGACGTGCCGCCCTTGAACCCGCGGGAGGTTTTTTGCCGGACAAATACTTCCCGGACAACACACCTCGTGCCAATGGACTATACGGCACAACCCCGACGCCGTACTTCTCACAAAACGGCAACAATTCTACCTCAGGATCTCGGTTAACGATGTTATAGAGGGGTTGGACGCATACAAACTCTTCCAGACCTTGCTTTTCGCTTGTCCAGAGTGCCTCGCAAACACGCCACGCCTCGAAGTTGGAACAGGCAATATAGCGCACCTTTCCCTGTCTCACGCAATCGTCTAAAGCCCGTAACGATTCCGCAATTCGCGTGGTGGCATCCCAGCGGTGCAAGTAATAGACATCGATGTGGTCCGTATCAAGACGTTTGAGACTTGCTTCGACTGCTGACATGATATGAAATCGGTGTGAACCCGCGGCATTCACATCCTCTCCCATCCCACCGTGTACCTTTGTCGCAATAACCCATTTCTCTCGGTTTTCGCGGACCGCTTTCCCGATAACCCGTTCCGATTCGCCGTCGTTATAGACATTCGCGGTGTCCATAAAATTAATACCCGCGTCCAACGCCTTGTGGATGATCCGAATTGAATCCTTTTCGTTCGTCGGTCCACCGAACATCATTGTACCGAGACAGAGCGGTGAGACCTTTACGCCTGCTCGTCCAAGTGCTTTATAGTCCATATTTTTTCTCCTTCATAGTTTTTTAAGCCATCCGTATCCCACCGTTGACATCAAGTGTCGCACCGGTCACGTAACGCCCGTCTTCTGAGGCAAGAAAGAGGATGGCACTCGCGATCTCCGAGGCATCAGCGACCCGTCCGAGTGGAATCTGATCTGTCATGTCGGGATGGTTTTTCGCCATCTCCGTTGCCGCTACCCCCGGTGCGATGGAATTCACCGTGATTCCGTACTCTCCAAGCACACGTGCCAACGATTTCGTCAGACACATTACACCCGCTTTTGAAGCCGAGTACGGGGCAGAGGCGACCAAACCTCCAACCTGTCCCGCCAACGAACCGAGATTAATGATCCGTCCGGAGCGTTGTGCTTTCATCGTTTCCATTACTGCTTGTGAACAGAGAAATGGACCCTTGAGGTTCACAGCCATCATCCGATCCCATTCCGCTTCCGTGCATGCATCGATACGCGTGTAGCTAAAAATACCCGCATTATTGACTAAAATATCGATCCGTCCGAACGTGTCAAGTGTTTCCTGAACCATCTGACGCACAGAGTTGCCATCCGCTACATCTGTTTCAATTACCCGACATTGCCTACCGAGCGCAGTTATTTCTGCTGAAGCCGCTTCCGCATTCGCTAAATTCACTTCAGGGATTACAATATCCGCACCTTCTTTGGCGAAAGCGAGACACGTTGCTTTCCCAATACCTCCGCCGCCACCTGTAACAATCGCCACCTGTCCATCTAAACGCATCTACATTTCTCCTTTTACTATTTTGAGTGGCACGCAGTCAAGTCAGCACTGCGCTCTTTTCCCTCTTGCAAAATTGCAATAAATATAGTAATATACTCTTATTATCACACGAAGCTTGCAAAAAGTCAACAGGATGGGTTGAAGGGATAGGGCTATTCAATTTTCCATTAATTTCTTAAACTTGAATGATCCTGTTGAATACTTTTGGGAATCTTGGCAGACTTTACAGGATACTTCAATCGAAAGGACGGAGCAGATGGTTGCTCGAACAGAGATTCAAGCTGTATGTGCCGACATCGTGCGCGAATTCGCACCGCTACAAGTTATCCTCTTTGGCTCCTATGCCTACGGCACCCCCACGGAAGACTCGGATGTAGACCTGCTCGTTGTCATGGATATCCCGAAATCGGAATTTCGTAACACAGCTATAAAAATCCGGCAACGGATTCCCATACCACTTCGGCATGGATCTCTTAGTCCGTTCACCGGAAGATATCGCTTATAGAGTCTCGTATAACGATTGGTTTCTCCGAGAAATTACCGAAAAAGGCGAGATCCTTCACGGATCCGACGCGCATTACAATATAAGAAACCGGCAAAGCACACCGAACGCTGGCAAAAAGGAGCCGGACTGTATGAACCCCTTGACCTTGGAGTGGGTACAGAAAGCTGAAGAAGATTATAATTCAGCGAAGTGGCTGCAACAAGCTCCAGATCCCGTACATAACTCTATCTGTTTCCACGCACAACAGTGTATCGAAAAATATCTCAAGGCATGGCTGCAGGAAACGAACATCCCTGTTCCAAGAACGCACAATCTTGAAGAACTACTGACGTTGATTGTGCCAACGACTGCCTGCTTGGGCCCATTGGCAGCCTGACTTTAAAATAATCACAGCGTATGCAGTGGACTCCCGCTGTCCTGGAGATATAGCGACTGCCGACAATACACAACATGCCATGCATATTTGTGATGAAGTGCGTCAAACCGTTCGCACGCGACTGGAACTCGTGAACTCCGTTAATTGAAAGGAAAAAAAATATGAAAAAGACCGCATTTTTACGTTGGCTCAAGCCAGTTCTGATCATGAGTCTCGCTTGTTCTTTGGTGTTGACAGCGGCAGCACAGAATTATTATCCGGCAGACATCGGGAATACGTGGGTTTTTGAGAGTGTTGATGGTGCAGAACGGAGCACCTATACGCTTGAGGGACCCGAAATTATTGACGGTCAAGAGCGTATCCTCCTGAAAATTAGTACCGAGGAACTCAGCACTGGAGAAGTTGACACTGACAGGTATTTTTTGAGTGTCGGTAACGAAGCCATTGAACTCCATAGAACTATCTTTGAATTAGTCGACCCGCCTGCTATCGTGACTGCAGATTTTCCAACGCCTGTTACTTTTTTCCCTTTACAGTTGGAACTCGGCGATGCGTGGCAGATAGCGGCGGATGCAGAAGCGAAACTGGAGATCGGACTTGATTTATCTGGGAGCAGCATCACTGACTTGGAAGTTATTGGATTTGAGGACGTGATTACCCCAGTTGGAACATTCGAGAACTGTGCCAAGGTGCAGTTAGATTTGAATTTCACTGTAGGTGGATTCCTAAATATTGATTCAAATACTCACCAATGGTTCGCTCCCGATGTAGGTCCTGTCCAATTCGAGAACAGCGATGGGCTGCTCTTTAGCTTGGTGAGTTCCAATCTGCTAACCGTGCCTGAGGAACCTGAAACTACAGAGGAAGATAGCACCCCCGAACCGCCTCCTGAGGAGGATGTTATACCTGAACCGTCTTCTGAGGAGGACGCAATATCCGAACTCCCTCCTGAGGAGGACGCTATGCCTGAACCCTCGCCTTACGATGTGACAGGAGACGGAATCGTGAATATCTTGGACCTCACTTTTGTGGCTTCTCGTTTCGGAGAATCCGATTCTGACGCAGATGTCACGGGCGATGGGGTTGTTAACGTTCTGGATTTGGTGCGTATCGCGCAGAATCTGGGTAATTAACCTTGACGATCCTGTGGTGACTTGTCCTAATCCGATGTTTTTTCTTGAAAACCTTTGATGAATGTGATAACCTTCGTCCATTATTACATGGAGCTTGGAAAAAATCTGCATGGTAAATTGGAAAGTGGCATTAGTTGTTGTTATTGTTGTAGTTCTGGTGATGGCGGTCGGAATGTGGCTTGGATATCGGTACGTCTCGGAACAGAATGACATCTCGCCAGAGGGGTGGCGTGAGCGCTCTCATACGACCGACTTGCATCTTGATGAATTATATGTGCTTGCCCCACCCGAGAGTTACATTGGAATGATGTTCCTTTTTGTGAACATTACTCTAAGTTTGTGTCTTTTAAAAAAAGGAGATATTAGGTTATGAAAACTCCCAAATTTATGTTTTGGCTGACGCCGTTCTTGGTGTTAAGCCTTGTGTAGTTTCGCACCTGTAGCGATGGCGCAAAATTATTTTCCGTCGATGGTCGGCAATACGTGGGTTTTTGTGAGTGCCGACGGGGCAGAGCGACGCACCTATACCTTTGAGGGACCCGAAACTGTTGACAGTGAGGAATTTATCATCCTGAAGATCACCAAGGAGACAGTCGGAACAGACGTAGTTGCGTTTGACAAGTCCTGGGTAACTGTTGCTGGAGATGGAGAGATTATACTACATCAAGTTGCCTTCGACCGAGGGGCATTTGGCATCGCCGAGGCGACTTATGATCCACCGGTTACTAATTACCCCGCCGCACTACCATTAGGACGTACGTGGGAAATTGTGACGGAAACAGAACTAAAACTGGTGGGAGCAGCGACCACTACCAGCGCTTTAGAGGTTGTTGCAATCGAGGACGTTGAAACCCCGATCGGCGTATTCAAAGATTGTGTTAAGGTGGAGACTAATCGAAGAGCCGTCACGGCACTTACAATTGTACGTGAGAATGAGTTCCTATGGCTTGCCCCTGATGTCGGTCCCATCAGATATCAGAATGATCAGGAAATTGTTTTTGACTTGATAAGTTACAACGTAGTTGAAGCACCCGCTGCCGAGGAAGCACCACCTGCTGAGGAGACTCCAGCCGCTGAAGAAGCACCTGCTGTTGAGGAGGCACCGTCTGCTGAAGAAGTGGCTCCCGTTGAAGAGGTACCTCCCACCGAGGATGCACCTGCTGAAACTCCTGAGGAACCAGTCGTAGAAGGTCCCGGTTTTGATGTAACCCTTGAACCCGGTTTAAACATGATTTCAATTCCGTTGATGCCGGCAGATCCCTACACAGCGAAATCGTTGGCAGAAATGCTGGACGCAACAGCTATTATTCAACTCGATGCGGCGAAGCAGCGTTTTGTCGCTTACACGGTTGCTGATGAAAGTGATGGCTTTGGCATTATGGGGGACAAAGGTTATATCGTGAATACGCTGGCTGGCGGCATGGTGAAGTTCACAGGTGATGCGTGGGACAACCAGCCTGAACCGGCACCGATGCCAGATGAACCTGTTGCTGAGGATGTGCCCGCCGAAGATGCTCCCGCTGAGGAAGTTGTTGAAGAAGCACCCGCCGAGGAAGCACCTGCTGAGGAAGTTGCTGAAGAGACACCCGCTGAAGAAGCACCCGCCGAAGATGCTCCCGCTGAGGAAGTTGCTGAAGAAGTGCCTGCCGAGGAAGCACCTGTTGAAGAGGCACCCGCTGAGGAAGTTGCTGCTGAAGAAGCACCCGCTGACGACGCAGCCGCTGAAGAGGCTGCTGAAGAGGCTGCTGCCGCTGAGGCTGGTGGAGATGATGCTCCCGCCGCACCCGCGCTCGCAACCTATGACAGCGCATGGGCGTTCATCGTTACCAGTGACATCCATGGCATGGAAACTGGCACGGCATATACCCTCGTCGCTGAGAACCTCCGCACCGGTGTTATCGCCACGGAGAATCTCACAAGTGCTGCGAAACGTTCCTCCGCTGTCTGGGCAGACCTGAACCGCAAGAGTGTTGTTGAAGCAGGTGATAGACTCAAAGTCGCCCTTTACGACGATCGTGGTAGCATCGTATCAGGTCCGTTCCAACGCACGGTTACGACGATGGATATTCGCAATGCGTTCCTGAGTCTACAACTGAATGTTGGAGATGTGCAGCCGCAAGACACGCTTTTGGCGCAGAACTTCCCGAATCCGTTCAATCCAGAAACATGGATTCCGTATCAGTTGAGTAAAGCGACAGAAGTGAAGATCGATATATATGATATATCGGGTCATTTGGTGCGTTCGCTGGATTTGGGATGGCAGCCGTTAGGTGCGTATATGACGCCGTCAGGTGCTGCGTACTGGGATGGTAAGAACGCGGTAGGTGAGCGTGTCGCGAGTGGTATCTACTTCTATACGCTACAGACATCAGATTTTGCTGCGACCCGACGGATGGTTATCCTTAAGTAGGGAACACAGCAAATACAATTCACGCAAACGCCTTGGTGTTTTCATCAGGGCGTTTTTTTAGCACACCTCGCTATTTTCAGTGGTATAATTGTAACCGCACCAACTTCGACAAAGGGGAATCAAATGGTCAGAAATACCGTCCTGTTTGTTGCATTGCTCTGTGCTTTCACCAGCATAACAAACGCTCAGAATTATTACCCTGCTGATATTGGGAATACTTGGGTATTGGAGAGCACAGACGGTGCGGAACGTACCACTTACACAATTGAGGCGACCGATGAACCTTTCAACGGCGCACAGGTTCGCGTCCTTAACATTACAACAGAAGTACTGGGCACAAGCACAGTCAATACAAGCACCTTCTTTGTCCAGGTAGACGAAGAAGGTATGAAACTTCACAGAATTGTCGCTGAGCTTGGTGACGCTTTTGGCGTGGCGCGTGTAGAATTCTCGCCACCCACCATATTTTTTCCGCCGATGCTTCGACTTGGAGAAGTGTGGGAGACGCGGGGAGAGACAGAAGTAAATATAGTAGGTCCCCTTACGATCTCCAGTGTGAACAAAGTTGTCGCTGTTGAGGATGTCGTCACACCAGCTGGAACATTTAAGAACTGCCTAAAAATTCGTGTAGACACGAAAACCGTTGCTGCATTAGGCGCAAGTCGTTCTACCTCTTATCAGTGGCTCGCGCCAAATCTCGGACCCGTTAAATTTGAAACAGATCAGGATATCGTCTTTGAATTGGTCCGTTCAAATCTGCTCGCGACCGAGATGCCTTATGACGTGAATGACGATGGAACTGTGAATATCTTGGACCTCGTCTTTGTGGCTTCTCGTTTTGGGCAGACGGATCCGAAAGCTGATGTAAATGCCGATGGCACTGTTAATATCCTCGATTTGACGCTCATTGCTCAGAATTTCCGGAATTAAGCATGTAAAAATAGGTTTCCATACCTGGCATCCGGTGTGAATTTTATCGAATCTCAGATTAGATTTGTTTCATTTCGCCTGCCCCGAGTGTTATCCTCTGCCACGTAGTCCCTTCACCAGTTTGCAATCGCCATGAAAATGTAAGCGGCGTGTCGCCGCCATTGTAAAAGACTACTTCTGCACGCTTTTCTGTTTCGAGAAAAGGTCGCACCAAAGAGAGGAGCGTCGGTGGATGATTTTGTCTGTCCCCCTGTCGAACCTCCAGAAGTTGTGTGACTTCGCTTTGGGTTTCACGCGTGCCGAGAAGCAGAGGACCGTAGCACGCTGTAACAGCACCTTGTCCCCAATTTCGTCCATGTCCGGCTGCAATTGAGCAGACCGCACCTCCCATATCTGCGTGTTCCCTTCCACCGCGCAGTACACGTCTTGCAATATGTAAGCGCGTCGCAGCACTTCGCAACGCTCGCATTGCGTAAGCAATTTCGCCTGTCACTTGGTAGGCGAGCGTTAAGGTGGCAGTTGACGGCTCCTGAATCGGTTTCACGGATCCATCGTCTGACCATTCGCCCCAATACGCCATATCTGATCGTTTACCCACACCGGGTTCCCGACGGCGTGTTTCTTGCGGGAAAATCAACGCCAGCAACTCTGGTGGTTCATCGGGGAGATCCGCTAATCCGGCACAGATCTCCGAGTCGAGCCCAGTATCCTCGAACGTCCAACGATAGTAGCTCAACGCAGCAGCTGCGGGATCGTTATACGGATCGTTCAACGATGACACTAACGGTTCTACAATCCGTTTCGCTGCCGTTTTGAAAATCTCTTCGCCAGATAGCAGATAGAGATCGCCCAACGCATAGATGGCACCCGAAGCCAGCAAGACTTCAATGCCAGCGAGCGGGTCACCTGGGATGTGGTGCGAACTTGCCCACAAGTCGCTGTAGATTCTTCTCGTTGACGGTGGCTTCGTCGAACCCCTCTCCGTCGAGAGTCCACAGTAGCGGCATTGGGTCCGGTGCCGAAATAAGCCGTTCGGCGCGCTTTCTGCCGTACCGCAACGCCCACGTCAGATAGCGTTCTTCGCCTGTCACACGGGACGCCGCGATCGCAATATGGATAAATCGGAAATGCTCCGCCATTTCATAAGCGTCTTTTTCGTCGTTCGTCACAATTTTGCTGCCGATGTTATAGCCGATGAACGTGTCTCGGTCGTAATCATACCAAGGCGGAATCTCTGGTACCCAATTCCCGATATGCTCCGCTGCATCCGTCAAAAGCATGGTCGCTTCTGTATCTTCGGGCATGAGACCGATATAACGGGGTAGGAAAAGGAGGAACGGTTCTGGTCCGTGGTGTGCCTCTGCCTTCGGTTCATAACCGTGGACGCAATCACGTTTCACCCAACCGAGCAGTGCCGTCTTCAATGTGTCGAAGTGCTGTAGGACGGTCGCATCACCGGTAATTAGGTAATGTGGAAACCATGCGAGCGCATAGTTTGCCTCGTCCTCGCCGCCATCGTTGGGACCTGGTGGGTCAAGCAACATGCTCTGTTTCAGCCATCGTCCCATTTCGTTTCTGAGTGTGCTATATGCCTCGTAGCATTCATGGATAACGCTGTTCATGGTTTCTCCTACAGCAGTGACTTCACAAATTCAATGCTCTGTTTTGCAATCGTTTGCGGATCCGGTTTGAAGTCGAAAACCTCCGTCGAGACATAACCCTTGTAATCAATCTCTTTCAGTGCCTCAATAATTGGTGGATAGTCCACACTGCCAGAGCCCGGTAGGTAACCGTTATCGTCGTTGGAATGGAAATGTGCGACGTGCGGTGCACAGTTGCGGATCTGCGTCGGCATATCCAATCCCTCTTTCGCAGTGCTACACACATCCAGAATCATCTGAAAATTCGGATGATTAACGGCGTTCACCATCTCGACTGCTTTGTCTGGGTGCGTGATGAAGTTCGTCTGATCGCTCGACAGCGGTTCCATGCACAACATCACGTCTCTTTCACCTGCCAGTTCTGCACCTTCTGAAAAAGTCGCCAGCGCGTATTCCCAAGCTTCTTCAAACGAGAGAGGTTCCATCACATTTCGTTGTTGGGGTGAACCGATCACCATCACTTTGCCATCTAAGTCGGCGCATAAGTTAATCAGCGCGAGGAAATAGTCCCGCGTTTCTTTCCGAATATCTGCGTCCGGGTGGTTAATATACAGTCCGGGGGGTGAGACGAGTAGCCAATGAAGCCCAGCAATCTCTATCTTCGCGCTTTCTGCTGCCTTGCGGATGCGTGTCCGTTCGCTCTCGCTGATGTCAAGGACTGAGTCCGCTAAAGTGAAGGGTGCGATCTCAACCGCCTCATAACCGAGCTCAGCGGCATAGGTGAAAACATCTTCGATTTTCCAATTTTCAAACATTTCGTTGCATATTGCAATTCTCATTCTGTGTCCTACTTTCATTTTTTTCTCTATTCTAAAGGGGCTATGCTTTTTTGTCAAATTTTGCTTGGGAGAGGTAAGGGCATTTAGTTCTTCTGTAGGAGGGAACTCCGATTCCCGACTCTCTTTCTATAACCTGAAACCCAACCTACGGTCTGAAATTCGGTATTGTTCAAAAACGCCGCACCAATTCCATGCTCCAAAAACGCGGTTCATTGACATAGCCGGTCAAATTATTGAAGTCAATACCACCAGTGGGAGATGTATCGTTAAGGATATTACGCCCTATAAGTGCCACCTCTATGTCGGCGTTTGGGAATAGGTAAGCGAGTCGGAGACCACCCTCCACAGACCGTTGCTCTCGCTTGCGGGCAGTAACCACGACCTCTTCCATCGTAA
The DNA here is from genome assembly GCA_030341885.1 of Geodia barretti. Classification (NCBI taxonomy): domain Eukaryota; kingdom Metazoa; phylum Porifera; class Demospongiae; order Tetractinellida; family Geodiidae; genus Geodia; species Geodia barretti. Next base: position 20,613 of record CASHTH010000145.1, read on the forward strand.
CAACTTCTTTGACTTCCTCGTTGGCAACAACTATTAGAGATATGGACAGCAACGCCAAAACAGCCAAAGCACAAAACTGTTGATTATAGTTCATATTTTTCCTCTGAAATAAAACATGAAAAATTTCGTATATGATAATGATGTAGTGGCGGAAACCCCTACATCAAGCAAACAATATTGAAACATATTGAGTGAGAAAAATCAACCAATCTCCGATACAACAGCGGATTTAGCACTTCTGTAGCGGTGCTCTCCTGATCTCGGCAGCGTGATGCGTTTTGTCGGGTTTCACGACGTTCTACGCAATCTATAGGTTATCCTGCTGATTGCTGACCGCTGACTGCTATTCCGTAAATATTCCTTGACTTTCAATCAGATGTTCATATAATACCCATACAACACTACGTTGCAAATTTCGGATTTTGGAGATGAACTATGGCGAAAATACGGATGGCACAATACGGAACCAAACATGGACACGCGCGCGGGAAGTTGCAGGCAATGTTTGTCAATCCTGACGTTGAGGTCGCAGGTGTATTTGAACCCGATGCACAACAACGCCAGAAACTTCAAGCTAATGGGGGGACATTTGCTGATGTTCACTGGTTCGCGGATGCCGCAGAAATGTTGGACGATGAGACTATCGTAGCAATTGCTTCAGAAGGGAACAATGTCGAGAGTTTGGATCAAACGGAGCAGATTGTAAACGCTGGTAAGCACGTTTGGTACGACAAGCCTGCTGGTGAAAACTGGCAGCAATGGCAGCGCGTCATTAACACCGCTCAGGAAAAGTCACTACTTGTACAGATGGGCTATATGTTGCGCTACCACTCTGCCTTTAAACAGGTCGCCGAGTGGGTGAAATCTGGATTCTTAGGTGATGTTTTTTCCGTTCGCGCACACATGTCGACCAATATCTCTCACGAAGCGCGCACGCGCATCAGCGAACACATCGGTGGTATCTTTTTTGATTTGGGTGGACATGTACTCGACCAAGTGCTCTGGCTTCTCGGACGACCGGAGAAGGTAACCTCTTTCCTCCGAAACGATGCCGATTCAGTCGAGCCTTTCAAAGATAATACCCTAACTGTCTATGAATTTGGGAAAGCGATGGCATTTATCTCGATTTCAGCGTTGGAGCCGAGACCGGTTGCGCGTCGATTTGAAGTCTACGGGACCAAGGGGAGTGCTATCATCATTGAGCCGTTTGAACCCGGATTGAAGGTTCGACTCTGCTTGGAGGAAGCGAAGGGCGGGTATTCACAAGGTGAACAGGTTGTCGAGATAGCAGGTGAAAGCCGTCAACGCACCTATGAACTTGAGCTCGACGCGTTTTTAGCGACCATTGCAGGAACACAGCCTCCTGATCGTCCAATATCACACGAACTGTTGGTACAGGAAACCCTCCTACGAGCCACTGGTGTTATATCGAGCTGACCCAAAATTAAATAGGCGCGCTATGTAAACGCGCCCACCTTCTGTTCTTTCGCTGGCGAGGTTTGGAACCTCGCCTAATCAAGCGGAATTTGTCGTAGATTGGGTAACAACTAATCTTCCAATCCGCCCGCCCATTTGAGACATCCTGTGATGTGTTCATGGAACCATTTTTCACTCCAAAGGGCATCGGGGTGTCCGAGTGCCGTATACATCACGCGCCCTTTTCCGTAGGTATGGCACCAGCCGAGTGCGTAGTCGTGGTCCTCACGGTTACCGCGAGAGAGATCGATGGAATCGTTGTCCATACGCATCAGGACCCGTGTTTTGGAGCGATCCCAATCTTTGAACGTGTAGATTTCATCAACGACCTTGAAGCTGCTGCCCAGCATACGAGTTGCTGGATGGTTCTCGTCTTCCACGATCACGTTCACCTCTTGATGCCACGGGTGTCCGGCGAAATAACCACCGAGCATCTCACCGTATTCGGGCCAGTCGTAGCAGGTATCTGTCGCGTTGTGGATGCCGAAGAATGCTTTGCCGTTCCGTACGAAGCTCAACAGTGCCTCTTTTTGAGCGTCATCAAACGCGAGGTTACCAGTCGTTGCGAATGCGAGAATATCTTGGTTTGCGAGGTTTTCAGCAGTGATTCGGTCGCATCGGTGCGTTGTGGTGACGTTCCAACCGTTTGCGGCACCAATCTGTTTCAGTGTGACTTCCGCGTTCGGTAGATACGTGTGCTCAAAGCCAGCGGAATGGCGTAACATCAGAATGTTCATAAAAAACTCCTTTGCAATAGGTCGGTGCGCAAGATTCATAGCAATTATAGTAAAGTCGAAAAATATGTGGACAGTTAGTCAGTGAACAACGACCCCACCGCCGCTGGCGAGGATTGTATCCTCGCCTCTTTAGAGCGTCCAAGTAATTATAGGCTTTACTATAATTAGATTGGCAATTCTCTGGTTTCCGAATTAAATTTTGGAACTTTATCGGATCACGCGCTTTTTCGTATACATATTATACAAAATTGTCGGAAAAAATGTTAAACTATTTTGTGGTGTGTCGTCACATTTAAACGCTACACACTTCCACTGTCGACATTTGCAACCTTATCAAAAAAATTGGATCAATTAGGAGAATAGATATGAGATTTCTAAAAAAAGGCGAGAAAAAAACGCCAGAACCCTCCTCAGATACCGCGACGAAAGCCCACCCCGACCTAAAGGTAATTGCGGGTTCACAAATTTCTGGTCGGCAACCCCAACAACCGAAACCACCTCAACAACAACCACAGCAACAAAACATTACATTGCCGAATATCAAGTATAAAATCGCGATCGCCAGTGGAAAGGGGGGGTGTCGGGAAATCTACTGTCGCTACCAATCTCGCGATTTCCTTGGCGAATGCAGGGGCAACAGTCGGTTTGATGGACGCTGATGCATACGGTCCCAGTATCCCAACAATGATGGGCATCCAAGAACAGCCGCGAACGACCCCAGAACGCAAATTGATGCCTCTCGTCCGTCATAACATTAAACTCATGTCAATCGGGTTTATGGTGCCAGAAGAACAGGCGATGATCTGGCGCGGACCGATGTTACATAGTGCCATCCGCCAATTTCTCAGCGATGTAGACTGGGGTGAACTCGATTATCTCATCATCGACCTTCCACCGGGGACAGGTGATGTCGCCCTCTCTCTAACGCAAGCGATTCCCCTCACCGGTGCGCTCATTGTCACGACCCCACAAGATGTCGCTCTCGCAGATGTCCGACGCGGCGTTGCCATGTTTGAACGGCTCGGTGTCCCGATCCTCGGCATTATTGAGAACATGAGCTATTTCCTCTGTCCACACTGCAATGAAAAAACAGAGATCTTTAGCGCTGATGGCGGTAAAAATACCAGCGAACGGTTCGGTGTTGCGTTCTTAGGGCAGATTCCGCTTGATGCTGAAGTCTGTACTGCGGGTGACATCGGCGTGCCGATTGTCGCTGGACATCCGGAGTCCCCGCAATCTGAAGCATTCGGTGCAGTCGCGGCAGAATTGACAACGATCCTGGAGGAAAGTGGCGAAGAAGATGAATTGACTATCCTCTAAGTCTGGACGCGGCACAGAGCTGTTCAGTTTTCCGTTCTTTAGGAGGATTTTGAGGACCCAGACCCGGTAGGTGCGGTTTCCTAACCGCACCGGATCGTAAAAAAAGGCGTGAAATCCGATGATTTCTTAAAACTGAATGACCCTCGGACGCAGCAAAAATCTATTGACGAATTCTCTATTTCCTGTTACAGTACGCTTAGATTCCTTATCCGAAACCGTTAACGCTTCTCATTCGAGCTCTGGAGACACCCTACGCAAGGAGATTATCTCATGGCGAATACAGGTTGGGGAAACATCTACAAAAAACTCGGCGCACGACCCGTCATTAATGCGACTGGCAACCAGACTGTCCGAGGCGGATCCACACCCTCCGCAACCGTCCGGGACGCAATGCGTCAAGCAGATGAAAGTTACGTCGAAATGGAGGAATTGCTCGAAAAATCGGGGCAATTCATCGCTGAGCAGTTGGGGGTTGAAGACGCATACATCACTGCTGGGTGCTATGCCGCACTCGTCTTAGCATCGGCAACAGTAATGACCGGAAGCGATCCTGACAAGTGTGCACAACTTCCAGATACCACCGGACTAAAGGACGAAATCGTTTTTCAGAAGATGCAGCACTACGGCTATGATCGTGCGTTTACGATTCCAGGAAGTAAACTCATATCTGTAGGAGACGAAAACGGCTGCACCGCTGAGACGTTGAACGATGCAATCGGTGAAAACACAGCCGCAGTCGCATATCTTATCCAACCCGATCAGGGCAACGCCGTCCCGTTAGCGGAAGCGGTTGGGATTGCGCACTCACACAATCTGCCACTCATCGCCGATGCCGCCTCTCAAATCTATCCGCTTGATTACTTCCGGCGGAACGCACAGTCTGCGGATCTCGTCTGTTTCGGTGGTAAGTATTTCAATGCACCTCACTCTACAGGATTCGTTTGTGGCAGAAAGGATCTCATTGAAACAGTACGAACCCATGGTTTCATTGGACCGAGACCCGTTGGGCGCGGTATGAAAGTAGACCGGCAGGAGATTATCGGATTGGTGACCGCTATCGACATCTGGTTGTCAACGAACCACGAGGTGCGGTCAAAGGAACAGGATGGGAGATACGCTGTCCTCGCAGAGGGTCTTGAGAATCTTGACGGTGTATCGTGCGAAGTCCACTACCAAGAGAAAAGCCATACACTGTCGAATCTACATGTTGCGTTTGATACTGCCATTAGTGGCAAAGATGCCGCGCAGGTCGCACAGGAATTGGATGTTGGCACCCCACGTATCAAGGTGAATACGCACGGTAAAGAAACCATCGTGATTAGTGCCTACACCCTCAATGCAGGAGAAGAGGATATCATCGCAAACGCCTTGCGACATCTCTTGCGTGGATAGTATTCTTATTTTTATGCACGGTGGCGAACTTTCGGGCTCGTCACCGCCTTGTCGAAATAACCCAAGTTGCCACCCAAGAGGTCCTATGTATTTGAACATAAGTTTTTCACCCAAAAAACTTATGTTCACACCCCGTAGGGGTGATATGTCTATAGAAAATCGTGTCGCCAAGGCACCGCACTCCAGCGGAGTGCTATGTCTATAAAAAGGTCGCAACTTGCGTTATAATAATGCTTTAATTTCAGTCTCATGCCTACCAGAGGACGAAGTCTGCCCACGGCTTTATCTTAAGCACCCCTAATAAGCAGAACGCAGCCGACCCGCCGAGTGCCCCTTTTGCAGCGGCACCCAATTGAAGCCTCCGCGCTCGCGCTTTGTAGGCATCAGTATAAATACTAACATATTCCGCCGATTTGCCGAGAAGTCGCTCAGCAGGCGGAACAGGCTGGTAGACATAAGCCCCACCGATAGCAACAACACCGAGCGGAAGATTACCCGCCACTCCCAAGATCCCCCCGGCGGCAAGCCATAATGTTGTATTCACATTATCCTCAGCATCAAATTCAGCGTCCGATTTAGCGTTAAGGACTACCGTATTCTGTTGTGCCAAACAGCGCATCGGGACGTTTAAACTTAGCCCTAACATCAAAACGACCAAAACGTGAAATAGCAGACCTCTTTTCATTTCTACTCCTTTTTGAAAAGGTCAAATATCGCTACGGCAACTGAATCTCGATAGCGCGGCGTTCCGTTGTCGCTTTACGTGCGGCTTCGATAATCGCGAGGTTGTGATACGCCTTCTCCGCAGGCACCGGTAGTGCTGTGTCCGCAGCAAGTGCATTGAAGGTCTCCGTGAAGTATCGGACATGTCCGCTGGCATCGTTCTGCTCAGCCTCGTCGAATGTGGGGAGGTCTAACTCTTTCCAGCCATCTGCTCTTGTGAAACGCCGGAGTGCGTCCTTCACATTTTGTCGATGTCGGACTCGCAGAGAGCCGTTTTCTGCGTGCATCTCGCACCAACCGAAATCTGTAGCAGGCACGCACCAGGCACCGGAAACCGTAGTGACAGCACCGTTTTCATGTTCGCAGAGCAACATCGCGATGTCGTCAACGTCAATGTCAAAACGTAGAGTTTGGACCCGTCCTTCAACATAGCGTACTGGGGATCGCATCAGCGTGCAGACGGAATAGATTTCGTGGTAACTTGTGTCGATGATACATCCACCCCCTTTTGCTCTGCTCGCGCGCCATGCGAACGCTGGAGTCGGATGGTCAGCCGAGAAATCTGTCGGTTTCAGTCCCATGCCGACGCTTCGTCCGAAATGGGATTCACCCAGGGCATCCAATTCTGTCATCGCCGCTCGCATTCCAGCAGTAAAAATATAGTTATGCACCACTGTGTAGCGGACGCTATTACGGCGGACTGCCTCCATGATTTTATCCGCCTCTTCTAACGTCGTCGCCATCGGTTTTTCAGAGATAATGGCAACGCCTGCACCTGCGGCTTCTATTACCTGCTCAGCATGAAATGAGTGCGGTGTGGCAACGGTTACCGCGTCAATTGTTGCGTGTTCCAGCATTTCCCGATAATCTGCGTATCGGTTTTCTGTAGGCACATCGAACAGTTCCCCAATCTTTTGCAGATTCTCCGGGACAATATCAGCGAGTGCAGTAACCTCGACAGTATCTGGGAGGGAACGATAGGCACGGGCATGTGTATTTTGCACAATGCCACCACAGCCAATCAGTCCTAAGCGGATCGGTTTTTTCATTGTGTTTCTCCTTTGTAGAAAGTGTAGCATATTTTCCGATTATGTCAAATTCTTTGCGCACTTCCTAACGACACGGGTGTCGCTTCAGTCTGGTAGGTGCGGTTTCATGAAGATTAAGAATTTAAATCGGTAATGTGGGAGGGGTTTGTAACCCCGATTTTCTTATCTTGTGGGAGGGGTTTGTAACCCCGAATGGATTATCGTTGTGATTCTTGAATTTTGTAGGGATGGGTGTTTATGCCCTGAGAACTTCGCTGGCGGGGTTTCACAGTTTGTAGTAGGGAAACCATTCATTGCCCGTTCATTGGGTCTATAGATACGCAACCTCTCTCCGCCGCTGGCGAGGTTTTTAACTAAAAGCAAGGTTAAGAAACTTCACCAGCGAGGAGTAGAGGCAAAACCTACAATGCAGGCAACCCATCAACAATTTCCACCGTCCTCAAACTCACAGAGATAACACGTCCAATCAAATCCACAATATACTGCGGCTGATCCGCACGATTCGGATCGTTCCGAATCCCACTCCGTTTATCTACCTTGACGCGATACTGATCCACCACCCACTCCAACGCAGAGCGCGTGCCTAAACGATAGCCGAACGCTTCAGCAGGAATACCATCCAGCATCAGGAAGTCGTTGTATTTCAATTGTGTTTTGTCTTTGGACAATCTCATCTTCTCAACGCGCCAATCTATCGGCATACCGGGTGTTTCAATGTATTTCAGTTCATCATATTTCGGAACGGATTCATAGTTGACGTGGAGGTCTGCTAACGCCGTACCTGCGTTGGCGAATCCCCAGAAGTCTTCGGCGAAGGGGATATGCGGGAGGTCGCGCTTGAGGTTCTGCCTCGTATTTCTCGCGGTAGGCGGGATGGTGCAAGAGGGCGTAGTTATAGTGGAAGATGTCCCATTTGGTGATGGTGTCATCGCCGTAGTGGGTTCGGAATTCCGCCAATGCCCAATCGGTGATGTTCTCTTGTCGGTTTGTGCCGTCCTCATTGTAGGTGTAGAAGGGGAAACATTGACCATTGCTTACGAGTTGGACATCTGGAATCACATCAGCTATTAAAGATTGAAAAGTTTTGTTACTTCCTATGCCGCTGACGCAAATCACTCGGTTCTCCGATTCTGCTATTGGTGTTGGAAAAATAGAGGGGAACACATGCACATCATTGTTTATTGTGCGGTCAAAATAAAGATTTAATTTCGTAAACGGGCGATAGAGAGATGTTTTCACTTTGCGTTCCGTATATTCAACAATTACCCCTCGATTTAACTTTACCTTTAGGTCCCGACTCCAACTAATTTTTGTGTCATCATATAGTACGAAAGCATCAACGTTGGTTTCCGTCCGATCTCCCCGCCGTTTCCACCGATCTACCTCCGCGTTGTAGGTCTCACTCATTCGCTGAATGTTCTCCGTGAGGGCACCTCGGTTGAAGTTATAAGCCCAGGCATCACGGTTAGTTTTAATACCCGGACTATAGGTTTTGAAAATAACATCTACCGCTATTCCTTTCGTCGTCTTCGCTTTTTTGCTACCCATTGGAATAAAGGTATCAAACTCGTCCTGCAGTCCTTCAGAAAGCCATGTATATCGACTATCAGGAGTTATCTGCTGCCATTCGATGTTCTGATAATGCCGCTTTGAATTGAGATAGTTATATTTCTCCTCTTTCCGCCAGAATTCATCAACATGTGCATAGAAGATTTCGGTGGGCTTGAATCTATCTTGATAGCACCTTTCTTAATGAAAAAATTGATGCTCACCCCGACCTGAATCCCGAAGACGTTATGCGTTGTCCCTGACAATTTCGGATTCTGACGGACGTTCCCACCGAGATCCAAAATGTAGATTGCGTCGAAATCACTTGCGAGGTGTTTTCGCATTCCGTCAAACGCTATACCGTCAAGAAATCCGTTGTTCGTCACAAGTGCAACAACCCTTCCTTCCCAATCCGTTTTGATGCCCACAGTATCGCTTTCACATACGGATCCGAGAGAGCGATTTTGTTCGTTGCTTTTGAGTCTTGCGAATATGTCTCCCGCAACAGTGTGTCCATTGCCTTGTACTTCCGGTTTTTGTTGTTGTCATTTTGGTTAACTTGCTTCGCGTTGTAGGGCGGGTTCCCGATAACGACGAACATATCTGCCACCTTCTGTCGCTCCACGCGTTCTGTGTTTTCCTGTGTGAACATAAATATGCTGCTGCTGTCCTTCAAACAACTCAAACGTGTCCGCAAGTGCGATCCCTTCAAACGGTAGATACGTCCCCGTCCGTTGGAAGAACTCCTGCTCGATGTTCAGGCTGGCGATGTAGTAGGGTAGGAGCATCACCTCGTTGCAATGCAACTCGTGGCGGTATTTCGCCTCCAACGCCGTGCCTTGGATGTCCTGCATGAGGTGGACGATGAAGTTGCCCGTCCCGACGAACGGATCAATGATATGAACCCCTGTATCCGACAATGACCGACCGAACTCGGTTTCCAAGATGTGTTCAACGCTTCTCACCATGAAATCGACGATCGGTTGTGGCGTGTAGACGATGCCGTGTGTGTCCGCCACATCCTCGGAGAATCCCTGAAAGAACTTCTCGTAAAACGTATTGAGGAAGTGCTGTTTTTGGGTGAAGTCTTTGCAGAGCATTGCGGCTTGTTCAATCGCGACATAGAACCGGTCTAACGGTTTGAGAAACTCCTCGCGACTGAACGCCTGCCGGATGAGTTCATCGACGACGTTTTCAATCTCACGTGCGATAATGTTTCGGCGGGTGAAGGCGGAGTTATTAAAGACGGTGCGGAAGATGCGTTCGGTGAGGATATGTTGGATGAGCATCTCCTCGACGGCATCCTGTGAGAGTTCCGGGTTGATGGAGGTGCGGCAGATTTCGTAGAAATCGGTGAACGCCTTTTTGAAGGCTGGGTCGGTTTCGTGGCGTTGCTCAATGAGTTCTTTTAGTTTGTTTGCGAGGTCGGGTACATGTTCTCTGAAGTCGGTGACAGCGGTCTGCCAGTTTTCGAGCGCGGGTGGGACGTAAGCGAATAGGTATTGGAGTGCCGCAATTAAGTTTGCGGGTTCGGTGATGTCGAGATCAAGTGCCTCACGTCCGTTTTGATACAGGATGGCGCGTTGTGGGGTTTGGAAGAGGATATTGTCGAGCGGGTAGCCAGCCTCGCGTTTCTCCTGTACGGATATTGAGAGGTCGTCGTCTATATCCTTCGCTTCCCAGTAGGCGAAAGGGAGTCCATATTCATCGAGTATCACACCGTCGAGGACGATACGGTTGCCCGATGGCGCGCGCATAGCGAACTGTGGTATCGAGGTGGCATCCACCTGTTTTGCACAGACGGTGAGCAGCATTTCAAAAGGGACGCTGACTGCGCCTTCGTGTGTGATGTCGTGTTTATCGTATTGCTGCAGCGTGGCGTAGTAGTCTCGGACTGCTTTGTGACCGGGTTTGAGATGCAGTTGTGGCATATCGTTATCATAGCAGGTTTTCTGGGATAAGTCAACCGAAAATTACTTCTTCTCTCCACAGACCCAGAGGGAATTCCATAGCCGACGTTTGGAGAACCCGCCGACAAAACCTATAATCCTGCCAAGATCGAAGAGTTTCCTGTAAATCCTGATTCTGACAACTGATAACCGAAAACTGAATGCCTCTGTAATATTGACACCTATGAGTTGACAGCCGATTTTCCCAAAATCCGTGAAATCCGTGTCATCCGCGATAATCCGCGATTCGGACAGACAACTCACAAAATATGTACACACCCACCAGCATTTTTGTCGCACCTGTTTCCGCAAAATATGCTATAATGCGTCTAATCAGGCAATATACCCAAGTCTTGCCAATCAAAAAAGCAAAGGGGAATTCAATATGAGCCAAGAAGATACGAAAAATACGCAAAAAAATTCCGATACACCTGAGATAAACTCTCGGTTACGCATCATAGCGTTACTATTAATGGCGAGGAGATCCGTTACACTGCCACAGCGGGGACGCTCGTCCTGAAAGAGGAAATAGACAAGGAGGGCGAGAAGCCGAAAGCCTCCGTTTTCTTTATTGCCTATACGCGTGACGATGTAGAAGATACACCCAAACGTCCGATAACGTTCTCCTTCAACGGCGGTCCCGGATCTTCATCAGTATGGTTACATTTAGGGGTCCTGGGACCGCGGTGTGTCAAACCCGACGAAGATGGAGAGTTACCACAGCCGCCGTACCAATTAACGAATAACGAATGTTCTATTTTAGACAAAACGGATCTTGTTTTCATCGATCCCGTCAGCACCGGGTTCAGCAGAGCCGTTCCTGGTGAAGAAGCGAAGCAGTTCCACGGATTCAAAAGGGATATTGAATCGGTTGGCGATTTTATTCTGCTCTATTTAGGACGCTACAAACGGTGGGGATCGCCGAAACTTCTCATCGGCGAAAGTTATGGGACGACGCGAGCAAGTGGACTTGCGGGTTATCTTCAGGAACGGCACGGCACCTATCTCAACGCCATCATGCTTGTTTCAGTGGTGCTGAACTTTCAAACAATTCGCTTCGCACCCGGCAACGATCTCCCCTATATCCTCTATCTACCGACTTACGCAGCGACTGCGCTGTATCATGACAAGTTAGAGGGAATTGACACCGAACTTGAATCGTTCATGGACGAGGTGCGAGCATTCGCAATGAACGATTACACCGTCGCTTTGATGCAAGGGAGTGCCATAACCCCAGATCAACGTGCGAACATCGTTCAGCAACTCGCAAAGTATACCGGACTTACATCGGAATATATTGATCGAACCGACTTACGGATTAACATTATGCGGTTTTGCAAGGAACTGCTCCGAGATGAAGGTCGCACGGTTGGACGTTTTGATAGCCGATACAAGGGAATCGACAGCGATTCAGCTGGTGAAAGGTTTGAATACGATCCGAGTTCCGCAGTCGTGAAAGGCGCGTATACTGCCGCTCTCAACGCTTATGTCCGAGATGAACTGGAATTTGAATCTGATCTGCCTTATGAAATCTTGAGTCGACGTGTTCACCCGTGGGACTACAGCGACCATCAGAACGAATACGTCAACGTCGCAGATACACTTCGCGAGGCAATGACTATCAATCCTGCCTTGAAAGTTTTTGTGGCGAACGGCTATTACGACTTAGCAACACCGTTTTTAGCCTCGGAGTATACCTTCAGTCACTTGGGACTTGATGAATCCTTGCAAGACAACATCACGATGGCTTACTATCAGGCGGGACACATGATGTACATAGACCAAGCGGAATTGCGTAAGATGAAAGACGACATGGATGCGTTCCTTGACGACGTGCTTCTGTAATTCCTGTGCCTTGACCGAAAGTTTTTAATTTCTGAGTCTCTCTGCTCCGCTCCATTTCATTACGCGCAGGTTTTGGTCAGTCTACAGCGTCCCTAAGAATTTGTACGGAACCCGTAGCCTGCAACAACGGCGCAGGGTTTTTGCTTGGGTGTTTCTTCAGATATGAGGAACACATCCCATAGTTCTAACAGACGTTATTTAACCGCAAGGTAAAATTAAAAATCCGCGAGGTAAATTAAAAAAATGAGTTATCAGAATTAGCTCCAAGTGTGTAGCTTGTAACGAAGTGGAAAGCGGGTCTACGGGAATGAACATCAACTCTCCAGTTCGCCTGACCGAACCGCAAGGTAAAATTAAAAAATGAGTTATCAGAGAGAATTTGAGAAAAAGCTGAACATCGCTGTCGTCGGTGTCGGTTCACACGGCTATCGCAACGTTCTGCCGACATTAACGTTTCTCCCGATTCGGCTCAAGGCGTTATGTGACCTTGATATTGAACGCGCCCGCGTCACTGCAGAACAGTATGGTGTTCAGGCGTGCTATCCGAGTATGGCGGAGATGTTTCGCAACGAAGAACTCGACGCGATCTTTCTCTGTGCGCCGCCGCGTCTGCACCCTGAATTGGCCTGTGAAGCGTTAGACGCGGGGATGCATGTCTGGATGGAAAAGCCACCCGGAATGTTTGCTGCCGAAGTCTCAGAGATGATCCGTCACCGAAAGGATCGCGTCGTGGTTGTTGGGTTCAAAAAGGCTTTCATGCCCGCCACGCAGAAGATTATCGAAATCTTCGCGACCGATGAATACGGTCCCTTACGAAGCATTTTAGGGGTCTATCCGATGACGATTCCGGAAGATGGGAAGCGTGTGCTACGTGAGAAACAGCATACGAATTGGCTCCAAAACGGGTGTCATCCATTGTCTCTGTTTGTCGCAGTAGGCGGGAAGGTTTCATCTGTAACCGTGCGTCGAGGAGAACGAGGCGGTGGCGCGTGTATCTTGGAGTACGAAAGTGGAGCACTCGGAAACTTTCATTTGGCTGATGGCGCAAGACATGGACAACCTTCTGAACTTTATCAATTTTTCGGTGATGGCTGCCACGCCGAAATTCGGAACAGTACGCGGGTTTTACTCCAGCGCGGCATGCCCTTCAATTATAGCGGCAGCACCAGTTATGTCGCTGAAGGCTTTGATAGCGGTGCTATCGTCTGGGAACCGCAATACAGTCTCGGCACCCTTGAAAACAAAGGGCTTTTCATACAAGGCTTCTACCAAGAGATGCGATACTTTTGCGACTGCATTCTGGAGGGAAAACCGGCAGAGCAAGGGTCGCTTGAGTTTGCACTGGAAGTGATGAAAGTCTATGAGGCGGGACTCCGTTCAGAGGGCGAGACTGTTCCTGTTTTGTAACGGTTTGTAACACGGAGGGAAAAGCGTGGAATATAGGAGACTCGGAAGAAGTGGACTCAAGGTGTCCGAAATTTGTTTAGGCACGATGACCTTTGGTCATGGAGCCGACGAGGCAGAATCAAACCGCATGGTGGATCTCGCTCTGGATGCCGGGGTCAACTTTTTTGATACAGCAAACGCTTATGCCGATGGCGAATCCGAAATCCTCCTCGGCAAAGCGCTCAAGGGCAGACGTCGCGATGCAGTCATCGCGACGAAGTTTTCCAACCCCATGGGCACCGGTCCCAACGATTCTGGGATGTCTCGCGTCCACATTATGCAGGCGATTGACGATAGCCTTAAACGCCTCCAGATGGATTACGTAGACATCTACTATATTCACCACGTTGATACACAAACCCCATTAGAGGAGATGCTTCAAGCACTGGACGATCTTGTCCGGCAGGGGAAGGTCCGCTATACGGCGTGTAGCAACTACCAAGCATGGCGGTTGTCCGAAGCGTTATGGCTCAGTGATACGAACAATTGGGCACGGTTTGCATGCTATCAACCGCAATATAGTCTCGTTGTCCGGGATATAGAACAGGAACTCGTTCCTCTCTGCGAACTTAAAGGATTAGGCGTAGTCGTTTGGAGTCCGTTAGCGGGTGGATTCCTCTCTGGTAAATATAAACCGGGCGAACGCACACAAGGCGGAACGCGATCCGCTGAGGGATGGGCATATCCCGAACGCTATTTCGCCGATAACGCCGATGACACTACGGGCACTCTTTGACGTTTCTGGTGAGCTTGGACATAGCCCCGCGCAGGTTGCGCTGCGGTGGGTACTGGAACAGCCGGCAATGACTTCGGTGATTGTAGGTGCAAGGCACGCAGGACATTTGCGCGATAACCTCGGCGCAGCCGGATGGAGACTTGAAGAAGAAGCATTTCAAAAACTCAATGAAATTTCACATCTGCCAGATCGGTACCCTGAAGCGATGGAAAAGAATATGCACGAACGGCGAGACAGTGCAGTTGATATGCCGCGGTTGTAGAAGTCAAATGTACCAAAAAGCCGAACTTTTTTCTCTTAGATCTGACTAAGTTAAACAGTGAAAGACTTTTTAGCGAATGAGTGTGATACGGAAGGGCATACCATAACGTTTCACGCTTTTAATGTCAGGAGGGGGTCTCCATGATAGGAATAGGTAAATGGAAAATTATTGCAATCGTCGGTGCGGTGCTATTGGTGGTAGCCGCCGTCGCCGTGGGGCGCATCGTATTTACAAACTCAGAGGGAAGAGACGGTGCTGAAATGCTAGCGGTAAAGACCGCAGCGGTTGAACGGGGCGACATTGCCGTAATAATCGACGCGACAGGCACTATCAAGCCGTTAAATATTGTTGAAGTCAGTTCAAAAGCCAGCGGAAAGATTCTGGACCTTAGGGTTGACGCAGGTGATTACGTCGAGAAGGATGAAATCATTGCGGTCATCGAAACGACCTATGTGCAGATTAGTTTGGATCAGGCGCAAGCGGATCTGAGGACCGCGCAAGCGCGTTTGCAACAGGCAGAGATCGACTTTGAACTCCAGAAGGTGCAGTCGGCAATCCAGATTCGTCAGGCGGAGGAATCTCTCTCTGAAGCGAGGCAACGGCTCGTCCAGCTCAAGGAAGCGATTCGCCTTGAAAAGACAGCGAATGCGCGCGGCATACTGGATGCCGAAAATAGCCTCAATATCTCCAGAATTCGGTATAAATTGCTTACCTCTGGTGAGGTGCGAGACGAAAATAAAAGCCGCGCACAAGCCTCATTGAATCAGGAAATAGCAAATTTGGATTTGGTAATATCAGAGCATAAAAGGAATCAGACACTTTACGAAAAAGAACTCATTTCACAAGCGGCATTAGAATCTTCACATGCACAACTTAAATCGGCGGAAGCACGGCATCAGTCTGCCATTGAAAACCTGAGACTGGTTGAGAAACCTGCCACTGAGGCTGAACTTGAATTGGGACAAGCCGATATTAGAAAGGCGGAATTTAACCTTGAAATCGCCAATGAAAGAGTAGAAGCTGAAGCCACACGAGACATGGATATTCAACTTCAACAGCAACGGATTGTACAAGCCGAAGAGTCTTTGAAACTCGCAGAATCGAATAAGAAGCAAATTGAGCGTAAACAACGCGATCTGGAGACTGCACGCTCATCGGTCAAACGCAGTGAAACGCAGCTGGAACTCCGTCAAATTGAGTATGACGATACGATCATCAAGGCACCTATCTCTGGAACGATCCTTGAAAAACTGGTCGAAGAAGGACAGGTGATTACTTCACGCCTCTCCTCACTCTCCTCGTCAGAGGGACAGGCGCTTGTCACAATGGCAGATCTTGACACCGTCTATGTCGTAACAGAGGTCGATGAAACCGACATCGGTAAGGTGGAGATAGGGCAACCCGTGACCATCACGGTCGAAGCCTATCCCGATACGCCGTTTCAGGGTGAAGTCTTGAAGATCGCGCCCCTGGGACAATCCATTCAGAATGTGACGACCTTTGAGGTAACCTCCGAGTTGAAGAATGTGGAAGCTGCAGGAACACGACAAGGTATGAGGGGTGGCGGCGGAAGACGGCAAGGTGGTGGTACCCGTCCCGACATGGCAAATATGACGCAAGAGCAACGCGAACGTTTCCGTGCAATGGGGCAACAACGCCAGGCAGACGGCGGTGCAGGTGGAACGTCAAGACCAGCCTCTCAAGAAGCACCCGCGCAACCGGCACAGGAGCAACCTGTTGCTAAGGCAGAAGAGGCTGATGAAGACAATTTAGGTGGACTTTTCGGCGGATTTTTTGAAGAAGCACCTGTTGCAGAAGCACCGGCTGAAACGCAACAGCCACAGGCTGAAGATGCAAAGATACCGTTCCTCAAACCCGGCATGAACGCCGGTGTCCAAATCTCGGTTGTTAACAAAATAGACATTCTCACCCTTCCTGCGGAAGCGGTCCTTGATATGCGAGGCAGGAAAATGGTCAGAATTGTTGGTGCAGACGGTCAACCCGGTCGTCCTCAACCGATTGTAGCTGGGGTTAGCAGTTTTGACAAGATCGAAATCGTCTCGGGGCTTGCTGAAGGGGATGTCGTCGCAATCGGCGGCTTTACGCCCGGTGAAGGCGGCGGTCGCAGCGAAGCGTGGCGGCAACGCATGATGAATCCCGCTTCCACAATGCGGCGAATGACCGGTGGTGGCAGAGGACGTTAGGTACTAAGGAGAAAATACTATGAGTATCTTGGAAAGTCTTACAAACGCATTGAGTGCCTTATTGGCAAATAAACTCCGATCTATGTTGACAATGTTGGGCGTGATCATCGGTGTCGGGGCAATTATAACCACTACCTCAATTGGTGAAGGTGCGAAAGCCGACATCACCGAACGAATTCAGACATTAGGTGCGAACATTCTCGCGATTCGTCCAGGGCAAAGTAGATCTCGAGGGCGCGGCTCTGCCGATGCGCGGAGAAGCCTCACCGTCAAAGACATGGAGGCGTTACAAGAGCGCGGACAGAACTTTGGCTATGTCACGCCTGAGGTGAGCAGCCGCGCACAGGTGAAGTATCGAAATAAAAATGTAAATACAACCATCGTCGGGACATCCCCGGAGTACCTTGTTACCGCGAATTTTACCGTTGAGAAGGGGCGATTTTTTACAGACAGTGAAATCCGATACCGTGAACGTGTATGTGTCCTCGGCAAAACTGTCGTTGATAATCTTTTTGAGGAGGCAGAAGCGGTCGGCGAAATCGTCAAGATTAAGAATGTGGGTTTTCGCGTCTTAGGTGTTATGAAAGAGAAGGGCGCGAGCGGTTGGCGAAACCCGGACGATCAGGTTTTCATCCCTTATTCCACCGCTATGAAACGCGTTTTCGGAGAGGACTATCTCGCGAGCATCAGTATACAGGCGAATGATGACAAACTCCTTACGTCCGCAGGAAACCGAGGTAATGGAACTGCTTCGGAGGCAACACAAAATCGCACCAAATAAGGCACCTGACTTTCACGTCCGGAACCAAGCGGAATTCATGGAGACACTCGAAGAGTCGAGCCAAACCTTCACCAACATGATTTTAGGGATTGCTGTCGTCTCCTTGCTTGTTGGTGGCATCGGCATCATGAACATTATGTTGGTCTCGGTTACGGAGCGGACGAAAGAGATTGGGCTACGTAAAGCCGTTGGCGCGCAGCGTTCCGATATTCTCGTTCAGTTCCTCGTTGAATCCACGTCGCTGGCACTGGTTGGCGGGGTTGTTGGTATTGGGGTCGGTATTGCCGGGGCAGAGTTGATCCCTTCACTTTGGGGATGGCGGACCGTTATCTCGCCGGTGTACGCAGTGCTTTCCTTTGTCGTTAGCGCAATGGTAGGGGTCTTTTTTGGCGCATATCCGGCGTGGACAGCGGCAAAACTTCATCCGATCGAGGCACTCAGACACGAATAGTCTTCTGTAGGAGGGAACTCCGATTCCCGACATTCTGACTCAGACACGAATAATCTTCTGTAGGAGGGAACTCCGATTCCCGACATTCTGACTTAGATCGGCATAGCCCGGAAATGCAAGCCCGTAATGTAATGGAGGGCGGATTTAAGGAACGCACTTGATAGTTCAAGTCCACGTTGTTTACCCGCAAGGAAAAATTAAAAAATGGAAAAAATAGCAGTTATCGCTGGTGTGGGTCCCGGTTTAGGGGCTGCACTCGCCCGTAAATTTGTACAGGAAGGGTGCAATGTAGCACTACTTTCACGCTCATCCGCCTACATTAAAAACCTATCCGCAAGATTGACAGAATCCGGACGCACAGCCATACCTATCCCAACGGATATTACCGATGGTGAGCAGGTATCAGAGAGTTTCGCTCGCATTCGAGAGGAACTCGGCGATCCCGATATCTTGGTGAATCATGCAGCAAACGCCGCTTGGGGCAGTTTCGCAGATCTCACACCTGAAGCGTTTGAGGGGGCGTGGCGCGTCTGCACCCTCGGCGGATTTCTCTGTTCAAAGCAGGTCGTTCCGGGGATGCTCCGGAAAGGTGGGGAAGCATTCTCTTTACAGGGGCTACTTCTGCTGTCCGTGGCAGGGCGGGCGCGTTAGCGTTCAGCAGTGCCAAGTATGCGACGCGAGGCTTAGCATCGGCACTCGCTCGCGAGGTCGGTCCCCACGGTATCCATGTTGCTCATGTTATCATTGACGGGGTCATCGATACGCCGGGGGTGCGACAACGCTATACACTCGCGGAGAATGAGCCGCTCCTTGAACCCGATGCCATTGCCGATACCTATTGGGCTTTAGTACAGCAGGAGCGGAGTGCATGGACTTTTGAGGTCGATGTCCGTCCCCATAACGAGGAATTTTTCACTTAGATTTTTCCGTTCATATCACGGAAGGCGCGCTGTGTTAGCGCGCCTTAAATTTTTACGGACCTAAAACGTACTCTCTTTTGAGGTGAGAGGACACCAGCGGGTCGTCTCAAGGTAGCGAAGCAACACTGCCTTCGCCGCCGGTGTGCCGATACGATAAAGCGCATGTATAGCATCGCCACGGACGTAGCGATTCTCATCAAACAGCACATTTTGTAAGCCCTCAACTGCCTCAGTCGCGTTCTGACCAATCCGCGCCAGCGCGAATACCGCATTTTTGCCGTGAGCCATCGTGCGGGTACTCTAATGCCTTCACAAGACCGGGAACAGCGATTGAACTCGATTGACTCGTTGTTCCTAACGCCTCTATCGCGCGCGACCGCACGGAGCCAGAGGTATCCGCTAACGTTTCCACCAGGGCAGGCACCGCTGATTCTGCCTTATTTCCCAAGTCGCCGAGTGCCTCTGCGGCGTTATTCCGCACGTATTCACGGGAGTCTTTCAACGCATCTCGCAGCGCATCAACAGTCGGAGTTCCGACCGCGTTGAGCGCGTAACAGGCATTGCGGCGCGTCATCTCCGATTCATCTTGTAAACACTGCACAAGCGCAGGCACTGCCTTCTCGCCAAATCGAGGGCATTTCATAAGCCGCCTGCAATCCTGTCGATTCCGATGTACTGTTAAGTGAACTGATTAAACCGGACAGTGACTCTCCGTTCGGTGTCTTGTTGTGGGAGGGGTTTGCAACCCCGAATTCCTTGCCCCGATGCCAGTTCCAAAGGTGTCGGAACATCTCCTGATGCTCAGCACGTCCCACAGATGTGCCGTTTGCCCACTCTGTTTCCTTATTCGCCCAGGTGGGTTCCTGCGGTTCTGACATCCGGGCGTAGAGAAACTTCATCATGTAGCGTTTCTTCTCGCTACTGTTAGGCATCGCACGGTGCCACAAATCATAGTTTGCGAATGCAACCGTTCCCGCTTTCCCAACGATCGGTTGTTCCGGCGAGATCTCTGCGCCTTCACGCGTGCTATAGTAATGGCTCGTTGGGATTATACCCGTCGGACCGAGTTCGATGGGAGTATCTTGTGGGTAATAGAAAACCAGCAGTCTGCGGGTATGATGAGACCAACGTTTCCCGCCATCTTGGTGCATCCCTTGCCCATTACTACCCGGAGGATTGTAGTGCGGATGACGGTGCGGCTGCATGTAGTAGTCTGCGCCAAGCAGGCTTGTCAGAGCCCCGCTCACATTCGGATCGTCAAGAATTTGCTGAATCTCTGGTATCCGCGGTACCAAATTATTACCCGGATTGCCTTCTTTGTCAAAAACCGTTACCGTCTTTTCGTAGATTGCATCGTGAAATTGTACAGGCAATGTGGTGGTGACGCTCACATAGCCATTCACAATGAAATGCCGCATCTGCGCGTCTGCCAAGAGGTGTACTGCCATCTTTCGCCCCTTTTTCTATTGTGAGACTTGGTATAAATCCTGTCTACAAGAATTTAAGTTACGCTATTATTCCACAAAATTTCACAATTTTCAAGAAATTATGCTATGAAATCCAGAATTATGCTAAAATAATTGAAATAGGACTTACGTAAATCCCGTATATTTGCTGTCGAGAGAAACACCCAAGTAAAAGCAACTTGACAGCAAGCAGTTCAAGAATCGCAGCCAAGGGGCAGCGTATGAGTCGTCAGGGGTCGGTAATGTAAAATATGCGTAATGGACCTAAGACGCTCTTGCTGAGGGTTTCCGATAACTGACGGAAACCGACTGTCTATATACGAACATTGGAGGTTTCAGCATGGGACGAAGCTTTGAAAAATCACTCGCATGGCAGAAGCGAGCTAAAGCCGCGTTGGTCGGCGGCGGGCAACCCCATAAACAGAGCCAACCACCGAGACCTGTTATGATTGCAGGTGCGAAAGGCGCACATTTTTGGGATGCCGATGGCAACGACTATATCGATTATCTGATGGGCTATGGACCCATGATCCTTGGGCATGCCTATCCGACTGTGATTGATACGGTCACGAAATATCTCGTTGAACGGGGTAATGTTTATAATTTCGGACATACCCTTGAGGTAGAACTCGCCGAAAAGCTGATTCAGATTATCCCATCGGCTGATAGAGTCGCTTACTTCGTTGGCGGATCGGACGCAACAACTGGAGCGATTAAGTTCGCTCGCGCGTATAACGGTAGAGAAAAGGTGATTCGATCGGGTTATCACGGCTGGCACGATTGGTGTAGCCACGCCCGCGGACACCTATCAGGTGCTGCTGCCGCCACACTCAGCGTCGATTTCAATGATCTCGAAGGGCTTGCCGACCTCTTTAAAGCACACCCTGACGAGATTGCGTGTCTAATTATGGAACCTTCTGGACAAGACCTTCCCCAAGACGGTTATCTCGAAGAGGCAAAGGCGCTCGTCAATGCCAACGGTGCATTGATGATTTTCGACGAGGTCAAAACGGGGTTCCGTTACGCTTTGGGCGGTGCACAGGAATACTTCGGGGTTACCCCCGACATGTCCGTTTTCGGAAAAGCACTCGCCAACGGGTTCGCGACAGCTGTCGTTGTCGGGCAAAAAGAGATAATGGATGAAGTTAGCGATGTCTGGGTAGCCGCAACCTTCCACGGAGAAGTATCGCTCGTCGCTGCTGCAATGGCCACAATCGAAGAACTCGAGACGAAGGACGGTGTCGCCTTTATGTGGAACAGGGACAGAAATTGTTGGATGGTTACCGGGAAATGACGGCACGTCTCGGTATTGAGAATGCCCGCATCGGTGGTATCGGAGCCATGCCTTACTTCGGATTAAGTACCAACGGCGATGACGAACGCCAACAGCGGTTCCACAAAACTTTCTACGAGGCGACCTTAGATGGCGGTTTATATTTGCCTGAAGGACATATCTGGTTCATGTCCATGTCGCACACCGATGAAGATGTTGCGAAGACGCTTAGCGTTTCTGAGGATGCCCTCAAACGCGCCAAAGCCGCATAGGAAGGACAAGTCACTGAATAATCGTAGGGATCAGGAATGTGAGTTACGCTTTCTTTAAACCGCTCACAATTCCCAGGAAACACCGCAATTTCACCGAAAACCTGCCCGAAACGAAGTGGAGGGCAGCCCAGGAGCGAATAGTTTAAAAAATGGCACAAGTCACGGATCACACCAAACCTTTTATTGTTGATAAGAACCTTGGGGCGGCACTCGACATTGATAACGCGCAACTCACGGAAGCAACTTCCGATGGGATACCCGTTGTCGCGCCGACGCAAGAGCAGAAATACCTCTTTGACATGCGCGGATGGATTTTAGTTCCGGGCGTGCTGTCGGGCGATGAACTCGCAGAGATGCAAGAGTTCGGGTATAAACTCCGCCATGAACCGGAGTCGATTCCAGAGCATGAACGCTCTCCCCTCGGTGGTCCCATGCAACGCCTTGCTGATCATCCGAATGTCGTCGGCTTTCTCAATGAATTTCTCGCACATCCAGCGTTATCAAGCCAAGAATGCTACGGCTTTCGGATGGAATCGTGTAGCCTGTTCCATCGCACTGTCGGTGATGGCAACTTTGGACCCCACAACGGAAACGGGATGCTCCGCTTCCCCGGCGATTCGCACCTCTATCGGTGTATTCCCGGTAGAGGGTATAGTGGGTTAACTCGCATCGTCTGGGAACTGAATCCTGTCAAATATCGGCAGGGAGGCACGCTGTTTATTACGGCGAGCCATAAAGCCGTCTACACAGCACCCGACACAATCCGAAGCCAGGACTCTCTGATTTGGGATACGTATGAGTGTCCTGCTGGGTCCCTCCTCTTTTTCACAGAGGCGTTGACACATAGCACGCACACGTGGACGAATGAGGAAAACGATCGACTTGCTATTTTCAGTTGCTACAATACAGTCAATAGCAAGTGGCACGATTGGGATCCTCACCCGAAGTTGTTAGCCGAAATGCCTGAGAAGCGGCAGACCCTTTTTCGACCCGTCCGCGCCGCCAATAATTTGATTGGTGAGGCGTACCGTCATTAGTAGAGGCAACTCTTGTGGTTGGCCTGAGATGTTAGGCTTATCATATCCCTCTAACTGATAACCGACAGCTATTCTTACTGAAAGCCGACGGCTGATTGCTGACGGCTAATAGAGGAGGCATTTGCATGCGTCAAATTGGATCAACCCCTGTCACCGCACCCGGTTGGACTGCGAAACCGAAAGAAGGGATCGCTATCGTCGATTGTGATGTGCACCACAATTTTCGCCACCCTACGCAACTGCTGCCTTACTTGTCAAAATTCTATCAGGAGCATCTCCTCGACCAAGGGCTACATCTCGGCGGGTATCCCAACATCCCCATTCGGAGCAACCGCGTTGACCTCAAAGGAAGGGTCGAAGAAGCCATCGAATCGACACCCAAGAACTCCGGCGGTGACCCCAGAGATTTTAACTTCACATTAGAGTTCCTCCAAGATGAGCATCTCGATGTCTGGAATATTGATGTCGCCTTGCTTACTGGACCACCCCCGTTCTACGGGTATTCTGGGCTACCTGACCCGGATTGGGCAGCTGCGCTCTGCCGCGCCTTTAACGATTGGACAATTGAGCATTGGCTTGATCGCGACGAACGCGTCGTCAACGCTATCCTCGTCTCGCCCTCCGATCCACCGCAAGCCGTGGAAGAGATTAACAGGCTCGCACACCGGAAGGACACTGCTGCTGTTATGGTGCCGATGGGAACGAGTCGTCCCTTTGGCAACCGCTTCTATCATCCTATATGGGAGGCGTGTGAAGCGCACGGACTCCCAGTCGTGTCACATATCGGCGGTGGCGGCGGGGCAACCCGAAACACGCCAACCCCGGTCGGGCATCCCACTTACTACATGGAATCTCGGATGAGCAGACCTTATGTCGCCAGTTCACACGCGACATCTCTAATCTGCGAAGGGGTCTTTGAGAAGTTTCCTAACCTCAAGTTCGCACTGATTGAAGTACAACAGATGTGGGCGGTACCGGTGATGTGGCATCTGGATACCGACTGGAAGGCGTTGCGTGACCAGACACCGTGGCTTAAACGGCTGCCAAGTGAGTATTTCCGTGAACACATCCGGATCGGGTCACAACCAATGCATGAACCTGAAAAACCGGAACAGATGTATCAGATGTTAGAAATGCTGCACGCCGATGAAACGCTGATATTCTGCTCAGACTTCCCACATTTCGATTGGAACGACCCGTAACGGTTTTCCCCAAGCTTCCAGAGGACTTACACAATCGCATCTTCGCCCAGAACGCACTCGATATCCTTCGATTGGATTGAAGAAGCCAACGGATCCGCAAATCCAACAGCGAATTAACCGAAACGCAAAGCCGTAGCCTGCAACAACGGCGCAGGCGGGTTTAAGGGACGTATCCGATAGTTCTAACACACGTCCTTTCTCCGCAAGGTATAATTAAGAATCCGCAAGGTAAGTTAAAAATATGGCACGTGTTGTTGTCGGAAAAGTGTCAGAGATTCCACCGGGGAAACGCAAAATCATCGTACCCTTCCGTGGCAAGGCAGGCATTGGTGTCTTTAATGTTGATGGCACCTTTTACGCCGTCCGAAACATCTGTCCGCACAAGCGGGGACCTCTCTGCACAGGCGAACTCACCGGCAGGTTCGCCGCCGATGCACCGCCTTCAATTCACGGGACAATGCTCTCTGTGGAGGGTTTGGGTGAAGTACTGCGCTGTCCGTGGCATCAATGGACATTTGATATTGCCACGGGACAATGCCTCGTCGATGAAACGTTACGTGTCGCGACGTATCCCGTCAAGGTAGAGGTGATGATGTCATCGTAGAATACGATGGCTAAGTTATTGAAACCTATGTTGCGGTCTTGATACTCCCTTCACTCGGTAATCTCGGTTTTTCCCCAGGGCCCGGTAGGTGCGGTTTCTAACCGCACCATACTGTCAATTTAAGAAAAATATATCCATTTCTGAGTATGAGATAAAGTGTTGGTAGTCGAAATCTCTATAGTATCCTCTACAAAATGTGAGGTGAATGTATGGGTATTAGCCCCGGAGGGGCGGCATTTGTGTAGAAGTGGGTTACCCCCAGGGATAAAGCCCCAGCGGGGCGACATCTGTGTAGAAGTAGGTTACCCCCCAGGGATAAAGCCCCAGCGGGTTCTCACTGCGAAGCAATCTGTATCGTTGAAGGCTTTTGTGACTTTTCTTAATCTTGCCGAAAGGCACCCAATATTCCGAAACGGGGGACCAAATGATTAACAGAATTCCGAGACAAATGTTTGTTATCGCCATTGTAGCGACTGTTTTAATGGCTACAAATATGGCACAAGCGCGTCAGGCGATTACCGATGGGCTGGTGAGTTACTGGTCCTTTAATAAGGATTCAGTCGCAGATAAAACGGTTAAAGACATTTTCGGTGCCAGCGATGGAACCATGGACGGGAATGTCGAGGTTGTTGACGGTAAAGTCGGTGAGGCACTCAAGTTTAGTGGGGGCCATGTTGATTGTGGGGCGGGTAAGGATTTAACCGACATTGGCGATCAGGTTACATTGGAGATGTGGATAAAACCTGAAAAAGCGGGCTGGGCGATTATCGCCGGCATATCGAGGTCAGGAAATAATTCTTATGTGATTGCGTGGTCAGACCAAACTCGGGTTGATTTTAATCTCTGGAACGGTGTTTTAGAGACGTGGCCCTTTCACAGCGTCGGTCAGCCCGACGTAAATAAATGGCATCATGTCGCTGGCGTTTACGACGGTTCCGAAGCCATTATTTATGTCAATGGTGAAGTGGATAATGAGAAAGAATTCGAGGGTGTTCTCAAACATAATGGAGAGAATTTTTGGATGGGTGCCAGAAAATCGGATGGACTTCCTTACAACGGCCTTCTTGATGAACTTCGCCTCTACAACCGAGGTCTCAGTCAAGAGGAGATTGAAAACAATCTTGAGGCGGAAGGACTGGCTGTTCAACCTGCCCAGAAATTGGCACTCACCTGGGGAACAATAAAGGTTTCAAGGTAAGACAGCGTTCGTCCGAAGGTAGCAACCCAGGTAATTGAGCATAACCGACGTGCTATAAATAGCACTACTACAGACCGAGCCGTTCGTAGTAGGGTGATTCATCGCCCGTCAATTACCGAAGTATGTTTAATCTTCATCTAATACCATTTCTGATTGAAATTGTAGCATAAACTTTCAGTTTGTGCCTCCTTGTAGCATAGACTGTTAGTCTGTGCGCTTCTTCTCATGCTGAGGCTCTCCTAATTGAAAATAACCTTGTAGCATAGACTGTTAGTCTGTGCGCTCAGGTGCGGTTAATGCAATATAAACTTTTAGAAATGGTATAACTTCGCCTATTCCTGTTTTCTCCCGCTGGCGAGGTTAGAAACCTCGCCTCTCTGAGAGAACGAAATACATAATGAGCAAACAACCACGCGTTTCCATTGAAGAACTGACAGCCGATCACTCGGATTGGCAGGAATTTGTCGCGCTCGTCAATGAGATAAACCAAACAGACTGGGCGTTCAATCCCTATTTTGCGCAGTGTTCACGCTGTTTTCTGGTGGCAAAACAGGATAACACCATCGTCGGATTTCTCATGTTTGTTGTGTGGGACATCGGTCCCCACGACCGCGATCACCCGCCTATTGAAATACATGGAAAAACGCTAAAAGAGGCGAAAATCCTCGCGTTTGGCGTGAAAGACGGATACCGACGGCAAGGCATCGGCAGAGCACTTCAGAATATACCATCAAACAAGCCGAAGTTGTTTGACTGCTACCAAGTGCGATCCGTCAGTGGCGAGAATCATCCTGAAAACCATCATCTCAAACTCTCTATGGGATTTGCCGTCGAGCCGATGGAACGTGATGAAAAGTGTTGGCTTTTGTAATGCCCCTTAATCGCCGGAAAGAAGGTAATTTTCGTGAAGCAATTAACCGACGCTGAAAAACAAGAACTTGAGACGAAATTCAAAAGAAAAGGAACGCCAGCAAGCACTTCGAGAAAGGAATCCTGATCTACCGGAAACTTTAGAAGTAGCATCGGCAAAAACGGGGCTTGTCCGCAAGGTTTGCGCCAAGGCATCTCTGGAAATACGGTTTCCTTCGCGATCATTCTTGCCTGCTCGTCTTCAATGTGTTTCGCCTCTCAAGTGGCAAAATTGGTTTCAACAAGTACATCAACCTTGTGATTCCGTGATGCTACTGTTCAAATCACATCGAGCGTATATTTCACGAAAACAGGGCGGAAAAGCCGTGTGATGAAAATAGTGGCAGGTGTTTGGACAGTCCTTGGATTGGTTTACATATTCTGGGTATTGTAGGTAGCAGCTCTGTTTGCTAGTGGAACTTTTCGTCAGAAGTTAAAACATCATTGGATTGGTTATAATATGAATGAGGAAACACTATCAAATTCAAATTTAGATTCAGATGAAATTGAAGAAATTGAAAAACTCACGCTACGTTGGGTTTTTCAAGCAGTTCTTGATTTTGGAATGGAAGCGCATGAAGTTTTCTAAAGTCGCCGGATAACGTGAAAGATATTTCTGAATATGGAGATACCATTATCTGACGCCAACCTGTTTGATGTCCTTTCTCTATACGAAGACGAGCGGATATACATCACGTTAAAAGAGGTAAAAATTACAGGCTATTCCTAATGGAAGATTACAGATAGATATATCCTACCGTTGATGATGGAATATGGTTAGCAGGACGAAATGCTCCGCCCGTGGAGAAGATTTCAGGGTTCGTGTTAGTTTATGTCTAACTGAAAGAAAAGCATCGTGCGTAGTCAAGAGATTATAAACTATGATAGAGTTACTGGGGCGTGTGCAAAGGAAAATGGCACCGTAGACGTGCACAAAATTCCTACCAGAACATCATATTTAGTCACGGTGATTCCAGTAAAACGACACTAAAATTTATAAATGTGAACAGAATTAGACCTGAATCAATCGCACTTAGCGTTGGTGAGGGTCACCCCATAATTTGTCGGAAAGTCTACGTAGAAAAATTTATCAATTTTTCTCGCCATGGAGTTTTACTGCGCGATGGTCATCACACTCCTATTCACCGATTATAAATGCCGTTCCTACTGGCGTTCGGTGGGCAAGCGGAAACTCAACATACTCGCGGTGTGACAGGGTGGTTGTCGGGTGGGTGTGTGTGAGACAACTGCAAGTTCGATAATAATGGCTCGATGTCGTCACTGCCGCGAAAAGGTCGAGGTGTGCAGATTCGCTCTCCCGGCGAAACGGGGATCTGCTACACAAGGAGACAGAGCTATTAGAACACAGAAAAAACACCCGACTGGAATAGGTACACGAGAAGACTCGGCATGCGCATTTTGGAATGTAGTGAACAAACGATTGATAGAAGGCGGTTTAGATGAAATAATATTAGAGGCGGAAAGTACCAAACGATCAAACGCGAGATTTTTATCTGTTGGAGTATACTCTGAGGAGCGTGCTGCGAACACGATGTCAGGTAATGTCATTATATGACCGACGCTCTGGGTCAAGATAGCAGCTGGGAAATTCTGAGATGGAAGCATACGATCGTCTTACGGATCTGTTGATGAGTTTGAGTATATCTAGGCCTTTTTTGGAAGCGCGGGAACTACAAGGGGTGAGTACGCTTCCGACTGATCGACAACAGGGCGTTGGAGGTGAAATTGGAGGGTGCAGAGCGGTTTGGGGAAATGCTTCTGTCGAATGCAATGACATGATAGCGACGATGTCAAATTGGCGCCTTGTTGCCCAGACGAGTCCTACAGTTGTTGTTGCCGGAAGCCGATGAGATGTCGTGACTGGATTGCTTATGGTAGTGTGAACGAACGGCGATAGCGGCCATTACCGAGGCCGGAAGGAGTGATATGAAATGGCATCGCTCAAAGAGAGAGGTCCGTGCAGCTAGATTGCATTAGAGGCTATTTCTTCTTGGGGTTAAAAGCAGACAGAAACGTCCTGAGCAAGTGAGCTTTCATACGTGAAATAGAAGGCAAAAACACGACATAATGAGATTACAAGCAGTCACTTCTTTGACCTTGATGATCGGACACTGCTGTCTGACTCCGATACGTTTGCTGGAGCCTCGCACAAAGAGAAAAAGTTTTTCAGCTTTTGCACGAGCATTATCCAGATGTTTCGGAAGAGACGCTTACAGAGGCATGGAGAACCGTCCATCAGGAGCTCTATAAGCAACTCAACGCGGGAAATGCGCTATGGTGGACGTGAGAGATTCACGTTTCCAGTGTCTATTCAAGAATTAGGGTTGCCAGTAGATAAGGTTATGGAAGAAGTTAAGCGACTTTTTCTGTTCGCGTCTACCTCACGAGTTTTACGTCTTTACGACGATGTCGCGATCCTTGAGAAACTACACACATACCATGTCGGTATCATTACAACGGTGCGCACGATGAACACACCGACAGCCAACTTTCTAAAGTCCGACACCTTGGACTCAGCGACGTAATTCATCGCTGACGATTTCCGGTGAAGTCGGTGTCAGAAAACCGAACGCCAAAATTTTCAAAGTGGCTTGCGAACGTGCTGGCATTTACCGAAAGAGGCTATGGTCGTCGGCGATACCATTGAAAATGACATCGTTGGTGCCAACCGCGCGGGTATGACAGCGTTTTCATCGACCGAAAGTCAGATGTCCTGACACCGGAAACAGCGGACGAACAACCAGACCACTCAATCTCAAATCTTTATGATGTTTTGTCCTGTTTGGAACATAAACAGAATTAGAATAGGGCTATTCAGTTTTCGGAAACCTTCTGTCGATTCTGTGGGATAAATCGCGACCCACCGATGCCACACGCGCGCTCGGTGTTGATTCGAGGTCGCTCCTACAGTGGGTATCGGGATTCGGAAATCCCTCCTACAGGGAAACTAAATGATCGAAACGTGCTCATCGCCGCTGGCGAGGTTTGTATCCTCGCCTCTCTCACAATGTCCAAGTATTATAAGGCTTTTACTATATGGTATTCTCATCATATAAAACCACGAGAGGAGTTCATAATGGACAAAACTACAACGTTGCAATAATTGGATGCGGTGGGATTTCTCACATGCACGCAGGATGGTATGTGAATGAATCGAGGGTTTCTCTGAGCGCAATCTCCGATATTGACGCGGAACGAATAAAAGCGTATGGTGAACAGTACGGGGTCGAAAAGCAGTACACCGATTACATTGAGATGCTCGAAACGGAAGATATTGATATCGTCTCCGTATGTACGCGTCCGAAACTGCATGCACCGGTCGTGATTGAAGTCGCAAAACACGGAGTGAAAGGGATTCTTTCTGAAAAACCGATGGCGGAGAATCTCGGACAGGGCGCGGAAATGCTTGAAACCTGTTCACAGCACGGTGTGAAATTGGCGATTGACCACCAGTTACGGTTTAACGCTCCGTATGTGTGTGCAAAGCAGCTTATTGCGGACGGCACCATCGGTGATATTTTTCGTATTCACGGTGTCTGTGGCGGCGGCGACCTGAAGGATAATGCCCACGCATACCGTTGATCTCATGCGATTTGTCTATGGCGACCGCCCCATCGTTTGGGTGACGGGCCAGATCGAACGCATCGACACACCGACCAATACGATCTGCACTCCGAGGATTCGCCATCGGTTATTTCAAGTTTGAAGACAATGTTCGGGCTATCATTGAATCAGGGAGCGATACCGCACCCGGTTATCACCACATCTACTGCTACGGAACGGAAGGCGAAATTGAACTGTCTGCCCAGGTGGACCCTCTGTCCGTTACCGCAAACGCAGAATCGGGTGGTGCTTGGGTGGCACCCGAACTCTCTTCGGAAAGTGACCCCGTAAAGGACATGATTGCCGCCATTGAAGAGGACCGGGAACAACCGCTCCAGTGGTCATCAGGGATACGCGACCCACGAACTACTCATGGCGTATTTATGAGTCATCTCGGAAACGGCGGCGGATTCATCTACCCCTTGAAGAGATGGAATCGCCACTAACGTTGATGATTGACGATGGCTGGATATAGTCCAGAGGTGGATTAGGCTCCCCGCGGCATTAGCACGTAGGGAATCACACCATAAGGGTCAATTTAGAAAAAGACGGGTTTCCTCGTCCTCCAGCCCCGGTAGTGCGGTTTGCAACCGCACTGGATTTTACAGACAAACCTGCGACTGTAAACCTTTCTTGAATCCCGTAGGGATGATATGTTTATAGAAAGATGTTGAAAAAACATCCAAGCCCCAGCGGGGCGGCATTTGTGTAGCAGCCGTAAAGCCCAAAAACCCAGGTTTCCCCAGAGGGGCGGCATTTGTGTAGCTATAATCAATGCCATCTGACCCAAGGTGCCCAAATGAAAGCGTTATTCATTGATGACCATGTTGTTGAGGAAATCGACAATCTCGCCCGGAAACTACATCCGCTGCAAAAATTCGACAAGAACGTCGTGCTTCGACCTGACATCGCTGGGAGAACTGCGGTATTATGATGTGGACAACCCCCGCGTGGGTGCCGGATGAAGCGGTTTTCAAGACGCTCTACTACGCCAGTTCAGAGTCAGAGAGTCCAGAGGTCAAGCTCGACGTGACCGGTGCCCCGATTGGCGGGCAAAGTTTTATCTGTTATGCAACCTCGGAAGATGGTGTGAACTGGGAGAAACCGGTATTGGGGCTTCACGATTACGATGCCCTCACATGGCGCGGAACCGCGATTGGCAAAGAGAACAACATCTTGCCTACAGGTGTACCGCTCGGACCGATCTACGACCCCCATGACCCTGATGAACAACGTCGCTACAAAGGGGTGGGATGGGGAAAAGGAGGCGGACTGACACCAGCAATCTCCCCAGACTGTCTCCACTGGACATACCTTGATGTGCCACTTGTTCCAAGCTCGGACGAGGCACACTTCTCTTATGATCAAGAGAATAGGCTATTTATTGCTACCGTCAAACACAGTGGACCTGATGGTCGGTCGCCTTACGGACGCAGTTTCTGTTTGAGTACCAGTGAAGACTTTGAAAACTGGAGCGGGTTGGAACTCATTTTTCACGCCGACCAGATTGATCAGGAGAACGGGGAAGAACGGATACGAAAATTTATTGAGGATCCCGATTATCTTACCCCGATATACAACCGACCTGAGGAATGGCGTACCGACGTTTACAATTTTCCCGTATTTCGCTACGAGGGTCTGTATCTGGGGCTACCTGTGATGCACCACTGGACGGGCAAGCATCCACCGCTTTACGAAAACGTGGACAGTCGTAAGTCGGTGGAACTGGCTTCGAGTCGAGATCTACGGCAGTGGGAGCGTGTCGCGAATCGCACGCCATTTATCGAGTTATCACCGATAGGGGATGGCAGTGCTTACGATACAGGACAGATCTCGGTTGTCAACGGTCCGATCAGACGCAACAATGAGCTATGGTTCTACTATCTCGGCGTTCGGCACCGCAGCCAGCCGCTGGTGGACGTAATGAACAGAAAATACCTCAATAATTTCGCCATGGCACTCGCAAAACTCCGCGTTGACGGTTTTGTGTCGCTCAAAGGTGGGGTCGAATGGGGATCGGTGCTGACCAAGCCCGTCGTTGTGGAAGGTAGAGAACTACGCGTGAATGTGGATTCTTGGCGCGGCAGGGTTAAGGTAGAGGTTCTCAATGCCGATGATGGACACCCGCTCCCAGGATACACCTTCGACGAAAGTATCCCGGCGATGGTTGATAGTATTGACGAACCGCTGCGCTGGAAAGAGAAGGTTGACCTCGCTGAACTTCGCGGTAGAACTGTGCGCCTCCGCTTTTCCCTACTCCGGTCAGAACTTTATGCCTTCTGGTTGACCGACTGAATGAGCACACTGACACCAAAGCACAATCAAGGCATCGCGCAAACTATATGAAGTTTCAATAAATATTTCGGTAATTCTATCAAGACCGGTTGTCAATCAAAAACGGGGTATAATCATGGAAATCCGATAATCACAGAAATCACAGTTCAGACAATTACCCTCGCACATTACCGAATTTGAAACTTGACAAAGCACTACATAAGGAACAACAAAACTATGAACACAGCCATCGAAAAGACAGAAGCACTCATCCATTCCACACGTGTGCTCGATGCAATGTATGCCGACGACCCCTACCGACCCCGCTATCACTTCACGCCACCATTCGGCTGGATGAACGATATCAACGGTTCAATCTTTTGGAAGGGACGATACCATATTTCTATCAACACAATCCCGAAGGTGGCTATTGGAAATGGATGCAATGGGGACACGCATCGAGTATTGATCTGGTGCATTGGGTGCATCACCCGATCGCTCTAACGCCCGATCTCAACGGACCCGACCGTAACGGCTGCTTTAGCGGTGGTGCTCTCGTGAGTCGAGACGGGATTCCTACGTTCATCTATCATGGCGTCCCCGACGGAACGTGTATGCAACGAGTGATGATGATTTGCTCATTACGTGGGACAAGCATCCCGCCAATCCAGTGATTCCCGTACCGGCACCCGGTGAGAAAGGACATGGCGAATATATTGTATTTGATCCCTGTGCTTGGTTGGAAGGCGATACGTATTACGCACTCATCGGGAACACGGTCCCGGGACAAGTGCGGATGGCACTGCACTGTTTAAAGTCGTCTAATCTTGTGGAGTGGGGAATTTTGCGTTCCTTTTATCAATCGCGGCGCGAGTGGACAGACGCCGAAGAAGATTGTGCCGTCCCCGATTTTTATCCGTTGGGCGATAAGCACATGTTGCTGTTTTGTAGCCATTGGCAGGGCACACAGTATTACCTCGGACGCTTTGAAAACGAGCGATATTATGTTGAAAACTATGGACGGATGAGTTGGGAGGGTGGTCTACTCGGTGGACCCCGCTCACTGTTAGACGCGCAGGACACCGCATCTTTTTCGATGGATTCGCGAAATTCGCGGCGTCGAACAGGAACGTGCCTCCGGTTGGTCAGGGGTGATGACACTGCGCGTATCCTTTCCCTCGCAACCGATGGTAGTCTACAGATTGAGCCAGTGCCAGAGTGGAATGCCTGCGGATGAACCCGAAAGCACATAAAAGTATCACTCTAAACGCTGATGAGTTAAACTTAGAAGATGTCCAAGGGAACTGCCTCGAATTGGCTGTCGAAATTGAACCGGCGATTGCAACCGAGGTCGGTGTCCAAGTGCTCTGCTCACCGATCAAGCCTGAACAAACCGAGATTCTGTCGTTCCGTCAGAACGGATGTTGAAAATCGACACCAGTCGTTCTACCTTGAACGAAGCCATCCGGTACCCACACTACCGAGACGCGGGCGCACTGCGAGACTGCCGGAGTCGGAGCGGTTTGTTGACGCGCAGTGTTGCACCGTTTCATGTTGAAGGGCAACGAAACACTTCAGCTCCGCATCTATGTCGATAAGTCTGTGGTTGAGGTATTCGCGAACGGTAGGCAGTGCATTACACAGCGGGGTCTATCCGACGCGAGCCGACAGTACCGGTGTAAGATTAGTGAGTCGTGGTGGACAGGCACATTCCGATCCATTCAGGCATGGGAGCTGGCACCCGCAATTTGAGGGTGTGTAAAGTTTTTGGCAACTCTTTTTTTCATGATGGATAAGTTCCCGTTACATATTATCAAGAATCTCGGACAATGTCAATATGCCCTTCCCGCTCTGCCCACGCAAAGTGGCGTCGCCCAATTTTCGCCTGCCAAATGTGGGTCGGGCACCACGTTCGAGGAAGTATTTGACCAACACAATGTTGCCGAAACGGGCTGCCCAACCGAGCGGTGTAGATTGCAGTTTGTTTTCGAGGGCGTTAATCTCCGCTCCGTGATCCAAGAAGAGGCTGGCGAATTCAACAATCTCCTCCGGCGTGTGGCCATATTGAGCGGGGTCACAACTCTTGCCAGCGAGGTGGTGCAGAATCGTGAAATTGAAGCTACCACTCCGACCGTTTCGCAGGTTCGGGTCCACGCCGTGCGCAAGCAGCATACGTAGAATCGTGATATAGTTTCGACGGTCGAAGTCTGCATTGTTAATTTTGAGGTCGCCCAGCCGCCAGCCGCGAATTGATTGCTCCAACAGATTAAACCACGCTTCGTGGCTAAACTGCGGATTGCGGCGGAGGCACATCGCTACAACGTTGATATTGCCCGCCAGGACACCGCTCCACAGCAGACTTTCCCACGGGTCGCGTGTATCCCCAGATGCTTCCGAGTACGCCGAGGGTTCGCGGTGCATGATCTCTACGATAGCGGCGAGATTGTTCGTCACGCAGTAACTCAACAGGTCATCGGTTGCGCCGTAACGGTACAGCAACTCGGCGGTCTCCTTGTATCCGCGCAGATTGGCGTTCGAGAGTGCCGAACCGGAAGCGTAAACCGCTGCGTTCGGATTCGCCCCCCGCTTCCAGCAGAAGTTTGACGACCTCGTAATGGTTCTGATTCGCGGCAATCCAAAGCGTATGCCCCCACTGTTTGACCGTTTCGCCGGCAACGTTAATCGTAAACGGTGAATCGGGGGTCCGCGCCTGCGTCCAAAAGCAGCCGCACGACATCGGTGTGACCGTGGAAACACGCAACCCACAGGGGATGACGTAATCGTGCACATACGGGCTTCTGTTCCGCAACAGGCGATTGGGGATTCGGTTCGGCTCGTAACATCGCCTTGACACCGTTGACATCCCCAAACACCACTGGCAACCCAGATGTTATACGCCGCCCCGCGTGCGATGAGGACACCTGCGATCGCCGCGTAAGTACCGTACATCGATTCTGGCACTTTCCAGCTATGGTGCAGGCAGCGGTGAATCGGACGACATCGCCCAGAATCAGCGTGATTCGGGTTAGCACCCCGGTCCAGCAATTCGATAACGGTCCGCATATCTCCATGATGAATGGCTTTGAAAAGTCCCGTCTGCCCGCTCCGGTCTTTCGCCTTGACCAGCGATGGACGTTTATCAAGGGTAGCTCGCACCGATTCGATGTCGCCGGATGCGACGAGTTGAACGAATTCCTCGCCCCGCGAGGTCGTACCCCGCTTTTGTTAAGCCACGCCTCAATAGTTTCGACAACGGCGGTGTGCCCGCGGTCTGAAGTCAACCGCAATGCTGTCGTCGCGTCTCGATGCGGATAGATGCCCTGGAGCGGGTCCGCGCCTGCCTCCAAAAGGATAGCCACAACCTCGGCATTCCCTGCTTCGGCGGCGAAGTGGATGGCTTGGTGTTCGTTGTTGTCGGCTATCTCTTGATACGCCAACCGTGGCTCCGCTGCGATAATCTCCCTGACTCGATCAAGGTCTCCCGCTCTGGCGGCGTTACAAAGCGTTTCGACTGTCTCATTTGCCATGATATTCCCTCCGCATTCGACTGGATCCGCCGATATCGTTCGGGAGAAACACCCCTCTGCAATACCGTTATAGACAATACCCTCTTTTTGGCATCCTCTTCTGAAAACATTTTTGAAGCGGGATTTTCGTTCCTTGAAAAATAGTATATGCAAGGACGTTGAAATTAGAAACCCTTATGGTATTATGTCAACATTATACCGTTTTTTTACAAATCTTCTCAAGTCTGAAACTACTTATTCCGTTTTAAGTGCATGGCAAATTGAACACCTGTAACCAAAATTCACGAAGCCAATCGTCGGCACTGGAATAACAGCGCGGCAATATGGGAGGAATGCCTGAACCGGGAAAACCATTGGCAGAGGTGCCGTAAAGTGCCTAAACTGGCATTTGAGATGGAACTTTCTACCATTGAATGAAACGCTAATCGACACTTTTTGAGGTGAACATAATGGCTTATGAGATTCCGCAGACAGTCTTAGGTCGAACAGGGTTGACAGTTACCCGACTCGGTATCGGGGGCGCGTATTGCGAATCCGCTGACGGCTACCGCAAGGCAATTGATGCCGGTGTCAATTATATGGATACGGCGCGGGCATACAGAGATGGTGAGGACGAGAAAGTCATTGGAACCGCCATAAAAGGGCAACGCGATGCGCTGATTCTTGCGACGAAAACCGCTAAGCGCGATGCAAAAGGCGCACGGACAGAACTTGAAACATCGTTACAGACGCTTGGCGTTGATTACATTGATGTCTATCAACTCCATCATCTGAACACGCAAGAGGAACGCGACCAAGCGTTGGCACCCGGCGGAGCGTTGGAGATGGCTCAGAAGGCACGAGATGAAGGGCTCATCCGCTTCATCGGTGTTACCGGACACGATTGGGTTCAGATACAACATGCCGTTGCTACTGGATTCTTCGATACCGTCCTCTGTTGGTATAATTGTGCGATGAAAACGCCAGAAGAGACAGTTTTTCCTGCTGCCG
Organism: Geodia barretti; assembly: GCA_030341885.1. Lineage (NCBI taxonomy): Eukaryota > Metazoa > Porifera > Demospongiae > Tetractinellida > Geodiidae > Geodia > Geodia barretti. The sequence goes on from CASHTH010000145.1 coordinate 57,828, forward strand.
ACAAACACAATACCGGTGTCGTTATTATGAATGCCTCGCGTAATGACAGACTTTTTGGAGACGCAGACGCGCCATCTCCAGAACAGTTCTACCGCTATGTGCTAAGTCATAAGAGTGTAAATCTCACGATCATGGGATTGAGAGACATTGAACGATTCCATCGAGTTGCAGAAGCACTCTCCGAGCAAGAGACCTTAGCGTCGGAGGCGCGAATAGATATGGAAATATACGGAGCACAGAGGCTCGAAGAGGGCGCACTGACGCCATAAATCCGATGGTGAAATGCCTCCTTCGCTGGCGAGGTTTCTAACCCCGCCAATCTTTGGTTATATAAACCTAAGTTGCCATCTTTGTAGCACAATCTTTATGAAGTTTAACAAAATATTTCGGTAATTCTCTGTTTTTCCCAGACCCGGTAGGTGCGGTTTGCAACCGCGCCGGGTTCTATTCACAAACCTTGCATACTCCAAGATCCCTCTTGAGTCCCGGAGGGTTTATTTGCTTGGGTATTTCTTCAGCATTTGTGTAGAAATTTGCTAACAAACGAATGGAATTTCAATGGATAAAAGTGCATCAGATCAGACGAACGCCCGTTCGGAAGAGTCTTATCCGCATGAAAAACGCAATTTAGTTGTCTTTGCTCTAAACCAAATTCTGATGCGTCTCGGTTGGATGTTCAAATCCGAGTCTGTGGTCATTCCAGCGTTTATTGATGTCTATACCTCGTCTGGAACCATCCGCGGATTGTTACCGCTCATTCTGCGAATCGGGCAGAGTTTGCCCCAGTTTCTGGTCGCGCAGCGTGTCGCGCAGATGCCCAAAAAACAGGGGTTCTTTATTCTCTCAGGATTCGGTTTTGCCATCCCTTGGTGCGTGTTGTCTCTGATAATTGAGTTTAACACACTGGTCAGCAAATGTTATCGTTGCTGTTTTTCTTGTGCTGTGTACCCTGCACTGGCTCGCGGTCGGTTGCAATCATCTGGCTACCGGAACGCTGCAAGGAAAACTCATCAGTCCCGAAAAACGGGGCAGACTCCTCGCCTATTCCAATATCATCGGTTGTACACTTGCGATCGGAGTCGCTTTTTACCTCTTACCGCGCTGGCTTTCTGGAGCACGCCGCGTTATGCGGTACTCTTTGGTGCGACGGCTACCTTCTTTGGCGTTGCAACGGCAGTCAGTTTCTGGTTTAAAGAACCGCTTTCACCGCCACAACGCACCGCACCTTTTTTCAAATTTCTTGGCGATGCACTCCTATCATTAAGGTATGATAGAAATTTTCGGCGATTTGCAATCGTTATTCTGCTGTTTTATTCGATCTGGCCCCTTTTTCCACACTATACGATTTTCGGAAAGCGGACATTAGGACTCGCCTCTTCTGGTTTCGTCACGTTGATAATTGCACAAAATGCATCCAATGCTATCGGTGCCGGTATCATGGGCAACATCGCAGACCGCTCAGGGAACCGATTTGTCTTGCGTCTTCTGATATTAATCAGTGCCTTTATGCCATTATTGGCGGTGGGTATTAGTCGAATGCCTTCCGGTGCTCAGTTTTATTGGATTATCTTTGCGCTTATGGGATTCACACCGGTGTCAGCCCGCATCGTCACAAACTATACTCTTGAAATTGCGCCGCAGGAGAAACACCCCCAATATCTCGGCGTGATGAGTCTTTTTCAGGCGATTCCCTTGTTCGTTTCACCTTTGATTGGAATGCTAATTGAGAAATTCGCCTTTGAACCGGTTTTTATCGGGTGCGGTGTCCTTGTTTTATTAGGGTTTTTGCTGACGTTCCGATTGGCTGAACCGCGGTTTGACCAGAGGTACTGAAAAAAGGGAAGTGTATCTGTTGTAGCACAAACTTTTAGTTTGTGCCATCCTGTGCCGCAAACTATGGTGAATTATCAAAATATATAAACATTTCAGGGAACACCGTCCCCCGCCACCGCTGGCGAGGATTGTATCCTCGCCCGTCTTTCGGTGTATAAGTAATTCTATAATTCACCATAAATGAAGTTTCATAAAATATTTCGGTAATTCTATCAAGACCGGTTGTCATCAAAAAGGGTATAATCATGGAAATCCAATAATCACAGAAATCCCAGTTCAGACAATGAACACCACACATTACCGAATTAAATTCTTAATCTTCATGTAACCGCATCGGATCGTCAAAACAGGAGAGACATCATCATGGCAGAGAAAATGTCGTGCCCATTTTGTGGCACCCACGTTGAATACGCTATCGAAAATTCTCCCGATTGGTACCGAGATCCGTCCCTACCCGTCTACCGAATCGATTGTCATGATAAATGTAGACAGTATTGGCTCGAAGCAATCTCTGACCCCTACCCACAGATTGATCCCAGTATCCTTGCCTTCCTGAATTCACTCGATGGTGAACCTGGATTACCTCGAAAGTCGAAGCGGCACTTGAAATCGATAGGGACTCTTCGGCGGTGGAGCTTGCGAAACTATCCGCTCTTCCTTCGCGCTTCTCACGGTTTGTCACAGAACAGGGTGAAGGACAAGACGTTTTTGGACTGATTCATTTGGATCTGGAACCACATAATATCGTTATCTCGGAGGGGCAACCCTGCCCAATTGACGTGATCGGCTTGGGATTTGGGTATTATCTCTCAGATATTCTGACTGTTTCACGCTATTTTAGTGAGGATGAACAGGCGATTTTCTTTGAGAGTTATCAAGAAATCCGCTTGCTACCCGAAGACTACCCTCAACAGCTGGCTCTATTTGAAGAGTTGCGCATGCTGTAACGTAACGGGTAAGTCTGGTATTCACAAGAACGGATAAAAGATGGAATACGCCAGAGCAATTCAGTTTTCCGTTCTTTAGGAGGATTTTGAGGAACCAGGCCCGGTAGGTGCGGTTTTGCGGCGTACTCGCCCAAATGCGATCTGCATTCCTAACCGCACCGGATCATGAAAAAAGGCGTGAAATCCGATAATTTCTTAAAACTGAATGACCTTGTGGAATACGCCCGTTGTAATTGACTTGCGCTCACATCTATGATAACATGTCTGCACAAAAGATACGGAATGTCTAAGGAGTCTCCACATGGAACATCGTTATCTTTTCCTCGATCTACATCATATCACCCGAATCGAAAGACTTTACCGTCGGATGCACCAACCCCAACGGCATCCCGATAACCCAGTGTTACGCGGTGAGAATCCGTGGGAGAGCGTTGCCTCCCTCTACGGCACAGTCCTCTACGATCCAGAGAATTCGCTCTTCAAAATGTGGTATCTCACAGGACCCTACGTCGATGGAATGGTGAAAATCCGTCAACGGGACGCACTCGGCAATATAACACTCCTCGGCTATGCCACCTCAACCGATGGCGTGCATTGGGAGAAACCCATCCTCAATCAGGTCGACTTTGAAGGTAGCACCGAGAACAATCTGGTTGACATTGGACGCACAAACTGCGAAGGTGCGCTATCATCTATGATACGCACGAAACGGATCCGACCCGTCGTTACAAGGGGTTTTATTGGGAACACGGCGGGATCGACACCTTCATTCAGCACGAAGGACGGACGCTCTGGGGACGTGGGGACGGAGACGGTATGTGGATGTCTTTTTCACCAGATGGCGTTCACTGGACGAACTGCGAAACCAATCCCGTCATCCCGCTTGATAGCGATACCACCCAATCCTTAGTGTGGGATCCCAAAATACAGAAGTACAGTCGTCTTTGGGCGATTCGGGTCAGGTGGACGCAAAACCGCTCGTGCCGAAAGTCCCGACGCGATCCACTTCAGCGAACCAAAACGTGTGTTTGAATGCGACGAAGTTGATGAAGAAGGCACCCAAATTTACGGCATGCCCATCAATCTCTATGAAGGCATCTATCTCGGTATGATCTGGGTCTATCGCGAAGGCGTTGATGGCACGATTGACACATCCCTCGCGATGAGCCGTGATGGTATCCACTGGCAACGCGTCTTGGATCGTCAAACATTTCTCTCTCTTGGGCAGACAGGCAGTTGGGAAGACGGGATGGTGAGAATCACCCAGAATTTCGTCACACATGACGATCAAATCTATTTCTATTACGGTGGCGTGAATGGACCACATACTGGCAGGAAATTCAAGCAGGTCGAGCGCAAGCACACATCCATGCTCGGATTGGCAACCTTGCGCCGTGATGGGTTCGTCTCGCTCGATGCGGGTGAAACTGAAGGACACATGCTAACGAAACCGTTGACGCTCAATGGTGCGGAATTACACCTCAAATGTTGATGCAAGTCAAGGCTATGTTAACGTCTCAGTCACCGATGATACAGGCGAAGCCTTAGAGAATTATGTCTCTGATCAGATCGTCGGGAATCAATTAGAGGCAGGGGTTGAATTTAGCCGTTCACTGGGAGCACTCAAGGGAGAGAGGTCCGACTCCGATTTCAAATTCAGGAACGCAGCCTGATATTCCTATTGGTTTGCCTAATACGTGAGTTCGATTAAAGGAGCCTCTCCTTGTACTCCGCAAACTGTATGAAGTTTAATAAATAATTTCGGTAATTTGATTTTTGCCCATGCACCGTCAGGTGCGGTTTGTAACTGCCCGCGAACTCATTTATGAACTCATTACCGATTTAAACATCTGAATCTTCATAAAGTTTGTGCTACAATTTATGTCTTTGACAGGCGAAAACTGAACTTTTAGATGGACGAAATATTTAAGTCGAACTCACGTTAAATAGGGTAACCCTATCGACGAAACTTTCAATCCGAGGAGGAAAAAGATGAAACATATCTATCACAAAGAGGATGCCGAGGTCCTACGATCGAGGCGAGGCTCCACGGACAGTGTACACCCTCGTTGAACCGAATACCGTGGGACTGAACACTTTGCAATGGGATTAGAGAAGTTGATCCCAATAGCGAAATTCCTATCCACTCGCACAGCGAAGCCGAGGAGATCATTTTTGTCTATGGTGGGCAAGGCAAAGGGTTCGTCGGTGATGAAGTCGCTGACTTGAAGCCCGGCACGGTCATCTATATCCCACCAATGTCGAACACCGCTTTGTCATACAGCGATGAACGCTCTGGATATACATGGACCTCTCGCCGCCCGGTTTTGAGACGCAGATTCGGAAGATTGCTGAGGGTTCCGCTGGAATGGAAGTCTTTAGCGAGTCCGATTGAGGTTTCTGGAGCATTAGTGCTAACGGTCGGTCAAATCTGCACCATTTCGTGCAAGCGGTTATAAGGTATGCCCTATTTTGGGCAGGTTTTTCTGCAGATTTCACAAAGAATCCACCAATCCTGTGTGTTCAGGTTGGCACAGAACTTGCCGCACAAATTATGGTAAACTTTAGCAATATATTGACGTTTCAGTAGACAGATGTCTAACAAACGTCTCTCTTCTGCTGGCGAGATTGTAACCTCGCCCATTCAATGGGGTGTTGTTTATTGTAGATAAAATAATGCAACCTTTTGGTCTCCAAAATGTGTCACTATAATTAACGCGACAAATATTTAAATTCACTTTTGGCGAGCGATGTAAGCTCTCGAAAGTTTTAAATCCTTTTCCGAAGCTGCCGATTTTCTTAAGGAGATATTTTATGTCTGCCATTGCAAGAGAAAAGTGTTCAATCGTCGTATGTGTGCTGTGTCTTATATTCTGTGTCTCCTATCTTTCCCCAATTACCTTTGCCCAAGACGAAAAAATCATTGAACGCTATAAATTGATGCTCAGTCGCAACCCGAAAGAAGGGAGTACGTCTAGTTTGAGTTGGTGGCCCGCCTCGATCAGTATTTTTGTATCTCGAAGGTGCAGGCTTAGATGCTATGATTGGCGATTATCAGGCAGAAACACAAGCCGAACCCAACGATGCAAACACCCAACTTATCTTGGGACATATCCACAAACGGCTTGGGAAGGATCTTGAAACTGTTACTGCATACCAACGCGCTGTTGAACTCGCACCAAACGATTATTACCCCCATTTCGCTTTGGGACAGATGTTTGCGACGTTTACGACATGACGAGCTGAACTTCCGAGAATTTCTGACAAGGCAGCAGAACTATCGGAACAGACACAGGCGGCATCTCCCGAAGAATTGATGGAAATTTACAAAGCACTTGGGCGCACCTATTTCAGTCGAGACCGCGTTGACGAAGCGATTTCGGCATGGGAAAAAATTCCCGAACTCGACCCCGAGAATATCTTCTCCCGTATTGAACTCGCAGACCTCTTCCGAGAACAGGAACTCTATGAACAAGCCATCGCGCAGCATGAAGCGATTATTGAACTCAAAGCAGACGACCCGTATCGGGTCTGTCTGAGTCGTCGGGAAATTGGCAATATTCACGATGAGAAAGGCGATTATGAGGATGCCATTCAAAGTTACGATGCCGCAATGGCGTTGACAGCACCAGGCAATTGGCTTCGAAAAGACCTGCAACACCGCGTTATCGGTATCTACGCCGCTGATGGCAATTGGGAAGGCTTAATCACATATTATCAGGGAAAGCTTGAAGACACACCGAACGACCCGGAATTGATCGGTCTGCTCGCTGCCGCGTACATTGAGAACCAGCAGCTTGACGAAGGCATCGCCACCTATCAAGAGGCAGTGGAACTCGCACCGACGGACATCGGGGTCCGGTTGAACCTAATCGCTGCTCTTCGTAGTGATGAGAGATTTGAGGATGCCGCAGCGGCTTACGAAGTGCTTAGCGAGCAGGACCCTGACGATTTCGGCATCTATCGTGAACTCGGTGAATTGTACTTGCAATTAGAAGACGATAGTAAAGCAAGGGCAACATATCAGCGAATGCTCGACCGCGACACAGAAAATGCCAGCACATATCTCATCCTTGCCGAGATCTACGCCGGAAACGAATGGATAGACGATGCAGGCGCAGCGTATCAGAAAGCAATATCGCTTGAACCTAATAATCTTGACTATATTGAATATTTCGGTGAATTCTACTTCCGTCAGGGAAACCGTGAGAAAACTATAGAGACATTGAACGGAATGGTTGCCGGTGAAAACCGTGTCCCTGAGAATTATAACCGATTGGCACAGTTGCTTGATACCAAGGATTTTCGTGCTGAAGCCATTGTCGCAAGTCGAAAAGCGGTTGAACTGGCACCCGATGCCTACCGCTATCGTGAGGCGTTGGCGAGACGATTCACGGAGAACAAGAACTCCGACGAAGCGTTAACCGACATACATGGAAGCAGCTAAAAGCTCGCCCGATCATTTTGTTGTGCCGAACAGATGGGCTGACCAGCAACTCGAAATCTAGCACCGACTGCACGGGACACTTGTTGAGAAAAAATGAAGTCGTTGTGACGACGGAGCTTGGAAAGCCCGAATTGTCGCTGCGGATGCTTTGCGTCCCACAGAAAAGCAACGTGCAAGATGTACCGCACCTCAAGTGGGGCACTGTCACCTATGCGAATGAAGTCCTTTTGAAGACGAAGGCACTCCAACCTGATGATGTACTCGTCAACCGTTGGCTTGCAGAGGTCTATGCTCAGCAAGGCTTGCGCGATAAAGCCAATGACCATTTATACCGAACCCTGATTGGGGATTGATGGCAGCGAGTCGCGACGGGTAGGATACTATTGCAAACATGCGCGTGCCCATCTGAGCGTCATGGATTTTGATGCGCACTACAGATGCCAGCGCAAGCAGGCATGGTGCACACAGCCCACGCAATCCCGAAGGGCATCAGATGCTCGCACAGATCGCTAGGCAGCTTGGAAACTATGAAATTGCTATCGACAGTCTCAGCAGGCGATTCGCCTTCGACCGGAAGCAACCGACATTCGTTCCGGACTCGCAGAGGTTTACAAACTTTCGGGTAACCTCCGACAGGCGGTCGAGCAATACTGGCGATGCTGGGAGTTGAGCGCGAGTGTCAACGATAAACTGGCATTCGTCAAACCCCTCTCTGAGGTGTATTATGACTTGGGGCGACGCGGGATTATTAGATGGAAAGATGAATACAGAGCTGTTCAATAAACGGGCACGTCTGTTGTAGGTCCCGTCGTCGCATTGGCGGAGCTTTATCAGTTGGAAGGCGACTTACCCAGTGCACGTTTCCAACTCGCGCGGGCATTGGAGTACATCAAGACCGTGAAACCCCGACCTGTTAGCGCAGCTCGTCAAGGTTAGTCTCGACCTCGGTGATACCCAAGATGCACTCACCTATCAAGAGCGGCTCGCCAAGGCACAACCCGACCCTACCCATCAACAGCGACTCGGTGAACTGCTGTTTGATGTTGGGCGTGAACAAGAAGCAATTCAAGCGTGGACAAAATTGCTGCATGCCAAAAATCAGCCGCTTGAGGCGGAAATTAAACTCTCAACCTTACTCATTCGGCACGGACTGCTGGATGAAGCACTTTCCGTCCTCGACCGCGCAGCGGAGAAGGTGACAGGTTCAAGCGCACATATTGCCCTCTATCAGCTCGGTGCAGCGTTAGTGAAAATGAACGAATTCGACCGCGCACAACCCCACTTCCAACGGATTCTTGATATGCCTAAACCGCCCGAAGGCGCAACCCAGAATGTCACAGCCGTAGGGGCGAGGTCACCTCGCCCCTACTCGACAGGGGGTCCCCCTGGAATCACACACACGCAAATTTGATCTTCCACAAAGTCTCATCTGGGATATTCAGGGACAATCCTTTGGAACCGGCAGCGGGCAGCAGTGGATACCAAAGAGTTTTGAGGAAGCACGAGCAGGAGCACTCGTACAGGTGACAACAATCGCGCAGCAGCAGCGCAAATTAGGTGAACTCATCGAACAACTTGAAGTAGCGGCTGACGCGGACCTAAAGAACATCCAGACACTTGAAACGTTGACACAAATCTATATCTTAACTGAAAACAGGGACAAAACCAAGGAAACTGTTGATCGGCTGCTTGCTGCATCTCCAAATGATCCTGTCTATCAAGGTCTGCGATTGAATCAGGCAATGCGGCAGAATCTTGATTATGAAACCTTGAAAAAATACCTTGATGAAATAACTGGACTGACTTCTGAAGCGCGACTCTGGTATGTTGCATCATACGCCAGCGATTTCCATCGTCAAGGGCGGAAGGCGGATGCCCAAAAACTGGTGGCGGAGCTTGAAGGAGCACAGGTAACCGACCTCGGCACAGGTTCAATGCTGATAAATGCCCTCGCGCGAATGAATAAGACCGACGCGGCAGAGAAAATCCTCGCCCAACCTCCTGTGCCAGTGTTCTCCACAGGTCCCCGAACTTCAGCGACGCGTCAACCATCGCTCGCACAGCAACGATGGAGCCAATATAGCAACATCTATCAAAGTCTCGCTTCCACTTATATTCGTGAGGGACAGCGCGACAAAGGTGTCGCACTATTCTGGACGTTTTTTGAGCGAACCAAACCGCATGCTATAAATGCACGGAGTGTTGCAACGCTCGCATCCACGGCATCGTACACCTATGGCGGATACGCACCGCTTCAGTCAAGTTACCCATCGCCGACAACTTACTACGATCAAGACCGTTTGCAGTATCTCCAGCAGGTTTTCAGCCAGTTGTGGACGGAAAATCAGCAGGATGCCTTGTACACGAAATTTCAGGCTGAGTTGGATGCCGCGAAAGGTAGAGACCGCATCTATCCCGGTTTAGCATTGAGTTACTGCTATTGGTGGGAAGGTCAGCGCGATAAAGCACAAGAAGTCCTTTCAGCGTTGCAAAAGGAGTTCCCAGATGACCTTACGCTCAAGCTCAACACCGTTTTTGCCTCTATCCAGATGGGACAGCACGCAAAAGCGTTGGGCTTACTTGAAGAACTCGCCATCGTAGATCCAAGAAATCGCCGTCAGTACTACGATCTCACGCTCCAACTTGCTGCTCACACAGGGGATACTGTTACTGTGCGCGAGTTGATGACAAAAGTCCTGAATTCGCCGATAGGTGTCCGAGAACTTTACCAGTTTTCGCAAAAGCTTCAACAGAGTGGACTCACGCAATACGCAATTGCGGTTGCCAAGAAAGCGACGACCTTGGCGTTGGCACAACGCGACCCGAACTTCTTGATAGATTTGAGTCAGCATTTAGAGGATTTGGGGCGCGGAAAAGATGCAGCGCGTATCGCTGAACGTGCCTTGCGTTTCGCCAACCAACGCGACCGGTACGGTCAAACGTTGTACTCATGGCGTTTCCAGCAAGCATCACATATGGTGGGGCGTTCCAAAGTCGTCCGAGAACGTGAACCTCAGTTGGTTGAAGCCGTCCAAAAGGATCCCAATTCATTCCAAGCACAGGTCAAACTGGCGACGTTCTACGAAAGCACGAATCAGTTGAAAAAAGCATCGGATGCATTTAAGGCAGCACTCGCATTGCGACCCAAGGACAGCATGACTCGACAACGATACGCCCAGATGCTACAGCGGAGCGGACAGGCAAAAGAGGCTGTTACTCAGTTCAGTGTGCTCCTCAAGGACAACCCGAACGCACTCGGTTACAACTACTGGGAGGTAATGGAGACCTTCTTCCAAGCGGGAAAAGTTGATGAACTCGTTTCGCTCGCAAAGGAGATGGTCGTGCCATCTATCGGCAGAAACTTCGGCAACGATTTTGCGCGAACTGCGGCACGGCAGTGTATTGACAATAACAACGCCGAAGCGGCAGTCGAACTCTACGAAAAGATCGTTGAGGTCCAACCCAACCAGTACCATACGTATCGCGATTTAGCGTCCGCCTACGCTGCTGCCGGTGAACCTGAGAAGGCAATTCAGTTCTTACGCGAGAAGCTGGTGTCTAAGGGTACGCAGCTCACGCAAGATCCTTATATACAAGTACAGATTGTATCCAAACTAATCGAACTCTACAAAGTATCCGATGGGATAGAAGAATTGGTGACGGAATATGAGACAAAACTCGCCGAGAAACCGGAAGACCGGATGCTGGTCTACCTCGTTGCGTCAATGAAAATCGCAGCGAACGATCTTGAAGCGACAGACACGCTTGTTAACCGTCTACTCGACTGATGATGCCGGCAGTGAACGCACAGTGGTTAAACAGTCTGGCGGATGCCTACCGCGGAGCAGGCGACCGGGAGCGTGAATTGCGCTTGCTTGAGTCCACAATTGCCAAGGTTAATCCCCAAGATTCGCGGCAACTTGCAGAGAGTTACCAAAAGCTCGGCACAGTCTACGCCCAGAAAAGTGAGAAAGAGAAGGCACAGGACGCGTTCCGTAAAATGGGAGGTATCCGACTTCTGCAAGGGGGTGGCTACTTCTATGAAAAACAGCAGGTCGCGGCTACGTACATGCAGCACGAAATGTGGGACGATGCCGAAGTACTGTTTACCGAAATCATCAACGATTTCTCGGTGCAGCGGTGGGACCGCGACCAAGCACAGCGGCAATTGATGGAGATTAAGAGACGACGCGATGGATTGGCAACGACCACCCAAACGGCTGAGAAAGCGCGAGAGTTCAACGTTGGAACGCAGCGAGTATTAGCACAACAGCATGCCCAGCGCGGTGAAGTCAAGAAGGCAATCGACATCTATGAGCAGATTGCAAAAGTGATGCCTGAAGATCTTGAATCGCGAGCAGGGCTCGCAAACCTCTATTCACGCCGAAATCAGCACGATAAAGCGATTGAGACTTGGAAAGTGTTGCTTGCGGCGGATCCAGAGAATACGAAGTATCAAGATGGATTGGTTAACACCTACCAAGACGCTGACAGAGCCCCCGAAGCACTTGAACTCGCGCAGCAATACATTGAAGCCGATCCGGAAGGGAGTATCCACTATACCCGCCTTGCCCAACTCTATGATGCTGATGACCAGGTAGATACGGCTATTGCTACCTATAAAAAGGCGATTGAACTTGGTCCCGGTGATGGAGAGGCATACCTCAAATTGGCGCAGCTTTATCTCCGTAAAGATGACTTTGATGCTGCCGAAAAGGCGTTTGAGGGAGCCATTCAACACACCGGACGGGAATGGGAGCGGCAGAATATTGAGCGGCAACTCATGAATCTCTACCGCCGTCAGGTAGTTAGAGGAGATGCTGCAGCAAGCGGAAGACGCTGGAACACTGACATTTGAGATGCAACGTGGACGTGCCCAAGACTACCGGAACGCCGGCGAATTGGAAAAAGCGATTGAGGCTTACAAGAAGGCATTGGACATGAACTCGCAACAATGGGATCGAAGGGGCATCTCCAATGAGTTGCTGAAACTATACGTGCAAATCGGCGAGAACGCCTTAGCGATGGAGCTCTATGAAACCCAATCTCAGTCCGGTACAATGGGCATGTCAATCCACCACCTTCCATCTGGTGTCAAGGTCATGTTTGGTGGTGATGAGGCGCGAGAGAGCTTGATTAACGCTTATAAAAATCAGGACAAGCTTGAAGAGTTGAGAGTCATCTTTGAAGGCAGGCTCGAAAGCGAAGCAAATAATCCAGCTGTCCTCGAAATGATCGCTGAAATTCACCGTAATGCTGGCAACCATGAAAAGGCTGCGCAAGCCTATCAGACGCTCTGCAAAGCACAGTCCGGCAACGCCCGAAGTTTTTATTACGCCGCGGCTGCCTTCCATAAAAGTAACCAACCCGATGTGGCGAAACAGCTTCTAAACCAAGGTGAAGTCGCGCTTTCGGCGAACCGCGCCGCGGACAGGATATGTGGTTCCTCATGGCACTTGCATCTATCTGCGTTGACGGTGAAATGTATGACACTGCCGTCAAGCTCGGCGAAAACGCAATCGCGGCAAGTGCGAGGTACAGTGGTATGTCGCCGAACCTGGAGAATTTATACGAGATTCTTGGAAAAAGTTATTTGGTGCAAAACAGTACGAGAAAGCCGCTACTGCCTATCAACAGATGGCAAGTGCTGCCAGGTACGATGAGATGCGCAACAGAGCAGGAACGGCGATACGCCGAGTATACAAAGAGGGCAACCTTTACGAAAAACAGATTCCCGAACAGTTGCAGAAAATCCAAGAAAACCCTAATGATCCCGACGCACACTTCACCCTCGCGCAAACCTATGAGTTCAGTGACAAAGTTGATGCGGCACTTGCGCAATACGAGAAAATCAGCGAACTTCAACCTGACAACACCGAGTGGTACAAAAAAATCGGTGACCTCTCCCAAAAATCACGTCAGGCAGGCAAAGCGGATCGATTGGCAAAGGCGAGCATCGCTTATGAAAAAGCAATTGAACTTGAGCCGACTTCGTATGAATTTTGTAATCTGTTGGCACAGACGCATGTGAAAGGTGGTCGGTTATCAGAAGCTGAAGCAGTGTATCGTCGAGCATTGGCTGCTTCCCTTGAGCAGCACGAATATAATAGGGCACGCGCCGAGGCATTGGGATCACTCACTGTTTTAGAACGTAACTGGTTATAAGATCAGGAGGACAAGGGCATCGCTGTTCTTGAAGAACTGAAGCCGACTTTTGCTAAGAAGCGGCAAACGTATGCTGTGCTGCTTGAACTGTTGGCGGATGCCTATAAAGAAGCAGGAGATGCCGAAAAAGCCGAGCAGACATACACTACATGGCTGGAAATGCGTCAGAAAGAGGTGAATCGCGAACAACAGAGTTGGGCATATCGTAATCTGGCTGATCAGCTTCTCAAGGAAGACTTTATGCCAGAAACGGCGTTAGAACTCGCCGAACGCGCCTCTCAAATGAGGGTCGATTGGAGTTCTGCCTTACGTTAGGAGGGGGGAGGCAGAGCGAGATGTGGAAGGGGAAATATGTTGAGAAGAGGAGAAAAAATGGAAAGGGCAGGAAAACGGCACTGAGGGAGGTAACGGGAATGGAGAGTCGCGTAACAAAAATGGAACGGGGATGAAACAAGTAATTAGGGAACCATGGTGATTGGCAACAGGGAATAGGGAAGTGGTGACGAGGCACCCACACAACCACCAAACACGTCAGTGGTTGTGCGACGCGAGGAAAAAGAGCTAAGGGGCAAAGCCTCAGAACGTTCGGGTGAACGCGAAGAAGGGGTATCGGAAGCGGAAGGAGAGACAGAGGAAGGACGGGAAAGGGAGGAGATGAAGGGAGGTGGAAATGTAGGGCCGGAGCGGATGGGGGCAAAAGAGAGGGACGGGGAGGGAAAAATGTCCGGGCGACAAAGGAATATAGGAAATGAGGGAGACGAAAGGGAGGCAAAAGCTAATGATGGTGTTGGGAAGGAAGAGGCGAGCGGCTGCTAGGCTGATTAGGGGGAGAGACTAAAGAATCTACGGAGGAAAGGAAGTGGGGGGTTAAATGGGTAAAGGAAAGGAGGGAAGGGCAGGGGTCACCGTATTCGCCAAGTCAGTAATGAGAAGCACTTGAAGCAATTCAACGAGGACTGAACAGCATGAATCAAAGACACGCCCTTTATCACGATATACCGACGGAGTTTGGTCACGCGTTGCTCAAGCCGCCAAAACGCCAAAGAGACGAAGACTGTACGTCGGAATGGTGGATCGACTGATGTGCGTGCCACTTCCGGCAATCGGTTGTCGAGGTGTATCGCTAAGGCCACCTGTCGCAATTTTATACCATGACGTGAGTGACTTCCCTCGAAAAGCGAAGCAGATATGGACAAATACTGCCTCTTTCCTGAAAGTACGTGGTGTGGATTGTCGTCCTTGACAATGCCAGTGGATCGGGTTATATAAGGCGTACACGTACAATCCCGGTAAAACGCAACGCAACGTGACATAAACGAACGATACGATGGAATCGAGGATCCCGTGAGTTGGAAAACACAAACAGGCGGATGATACTTGAACTTTCGACGGCTTTGTCGTGTTTCCGCAACATCTTTGACAAATATCATTGGAACAGGCTCTGCTTATGCGTGGACATCGTGAATTCACAAATACAACCACAACACAGACATCAATTCTATCCAAGCACCCACCAAAAACAAAACACATCATCCAAACACCAGAAAAATCCAACAACCCATACACCCAAAAAAATTCAACACACAAACACCACCCACACACATCAGAAACGACACAGAACACCCACCAACAGCCCCTCTCCCTACGACGGCACCCCCCGAACGGAAAGCGCAACTCCGCTTCGGAAGGTGCCAATCGAAACTCTGGTTGAACGCGAAGATGGTATTCACACATATCGAAGTACAAATGCGGTAGCGATGGATCAGATACTATCCCCGATAACACTCAAGGCTGGGAGACAGTATCCTCGTCCAAGTCTGTGTGAAACGTACGGTTTAAGGGTTCTACTTACGGCTTAATTAATAAAAAATTAATTATTTTTAAATAAATAAATATTACGACAGCGGATGAAAGCACTTTGTGATTTAGAATCGGTGATTCCGAGGAGCATTACCGAAGTCACCGCTACAAGCACTTTTGACTATAGACGAGACGCTGGTGTCCCAACGCACACTACAGCGGCGCTAAAGAACACGCATACCGGAAAAAATAAGGAGAAACCTCATGGACGAAAAATTGATTCTTGGAAAAATTCGAGATGTCCGCCACCGTCTGAACGTCCAACGGTATTTTCAGACCTTCGCGACATTCCTCTTCTACGGATTTCTGGCGTGCATCCCTTTAGTTATTGCCGATAGCGTCACATCGTTTAACGTCCCGCCACTCGTTTTTCTCTGGGTGGCACTCGGGGTCGCCGGGGGTGCCTTGGTGGTTCGCCTCATTCGACCCGTGAGCCTCGACGAGGCGGCGCGGACAATTGACACCGGCGCGTCTCTTAAGGATCGCGTCATAAGTGGTTTAGAGCAGATACAACAGAAGATCGATGAACCTCTGACGGCTCTTCAACTTCAGGATACCTCTAACAGATTACGAGCAGTTCCCGTGAATCAGGTTGCACGCTACGCCGTGCCGCGTGAGACGAAATTCATTGCACTCGTAGCCGCATTTCTCATCGCTTTTTCATTCGTTGAATTTTTCGCACCCTCAGCTACCTCAACAGAAATCGACTTTTCACCACAGATCGCAGCCGAGGCGGACACGCTATTGAAACAGATTGATGCGGCGAGAAAGGATGCGGAACAGAATGAGGATGTGGAACTTCAGGAACTCTTGAAAGAAATTGAGAAGCGGGCACTTGAATTGAAGAAACCGCAGATCGTCCCGAAAGAAGCACTTGCCCGGATGACAGAGTTGAGCGCTCTCTTGAAAACGAAGGTAAATCCACTTAAGATAGCACGGCAGCAGGAACTCATGAACGGATTAGGACAACAGTTCATCGGCAATCCCTATCTCGGTGAATTCGGACGCCAACTCAAACGGGGCGATTATCAACAGGCAGCGACAAAACTTGATGACCTGACGAAAGAGTTGCCAAAGTTCGACAAGGAAAAACGCCGAAACCTTGCCGACGAATTCAAACGCGGTGGCAGCAGCCTGCAAAGCACAGAACTTGACGGACTTGGGGCAGAGTTATCTGGAGCCGGAGATGGCTTAGCAGTTGACGATGTTGAGGGGCGCAAACGCGGCTCCGCGCATCGAGCAAAAAGATTCGTAATCTTGAACTGCTCAGGAACCGGAACTTGCGATTAGCGCAATTACTGTCCGAGTGTGAGGCTTGCAAAGCAGGTATTGCTGCGGCTTGTAACGGCAACGGAGTTAGTAAGGCTACGGGGTTGACCTATGCACTGAGCAACAGCCCAGGCAATGGAGTCGGCAACAAGACTTCTGCGAGTCAACTCGGTCAATTGACCTCGCTTGATTCGGTCTTAAATCTTGAGCAAATCACCGGCGTACACGGAGCAGGCACCTCTACTGTCCAAACCTCTAAGACATCAGCAGAAGGACAGCAATCCGCGGTGAGTTATAAAGATGCGTACACGAAGTACCAGAAGCTCTCCGAGGATGCTCTCACCCAGGAACAAATTCCGTTGGGATATAAGTTTTACGTGAAGCGCTACTTTGAATCGATTAAACCGACTGATGAGTAAATCGAAGTTATGGGAAACAAAGTTTTCGCACTTCAGTTTCCCGCGAAACCTTGGGGAGCAGTATGTCCGAGCAAGCCGAACAAAAATATGAAGAATTCCGTGAGACTTTCCTGAAAATACAACAAGAGGTCTCCAAGCGGATCGTCGGACAAAAGGAAATTATTGAAGGCGTGCTGATCTGCCTTATGACAGGAGGACACGCTCTATTAGAGGGGGTCCCAGGCTTAGGGAAGACCCTGATCATCCGGACGCTGCACGAGGTATTGGACCTCAAATTTTCCCGAATTCAATTCACGCCAGATCTAATGCCCGCCGACATCATCGGTACCAACGTTGTCGCTGAGGATGAAGACGGACGGAAATTTTTTGAATTTCAGCCCGGTCCTGTATTTGCCAATCTCATTCTCGCCGATGAATCAACCGCGCTACACCTAAAACACAATCGGCGTTGTTAGAAGCGATGCAGGAAAAATCTGTGACCGTCGCTGGACAGGACCGAGGATTGGATTTACCGTTCTTTATCATGGCGACACAAAACCCCTTGGAGATGGAGGGTACATATCCTTTGCCAGAGGCACAACTCGACCGGTTCTTTTTCAACTCAGGTTTCATACCCAAGCCTTGATGAACTCGACCTCGTTATGGAACGACGACGAAACGGGATATGCCTACTGTCGACAAGTCTGTGGATGGTGAGCAGATTAACGCATTGGAACAGAGCGTCCGCGGATATTCTCATCGCTGAAGACGTCCGCAGATACGCGCTGCGAATCGCCTCGGCACCCACCCTGAGTCAGAGGATGCACCAGAACTCACGAAAATATGTCCGCTACGGTTCCAGTCCACGTGGCGCACAGGCATTGATTCTCGCCGGGAAGGTCCGGGCAATCCTTGACGGTAGGTACAATGTTGCCCGTGAAGACACTTCACGCCGTCGCCCTGCCAAGTCTGCGGCATCGTCTCATCCTGAGTTTTGAAGGTGAAGCAGAAGGGATTGACCCGGACGACATCATCCAGCATCTGCTGGCGGAGTAGTGGTGATTGTCAATGATTCACGATACTTCGTCGCAGCAATCCGGCTGACTTATCAGTGATGTCACTGTGACCGCGTAGGGGCTGGGTAACCGGCCGCTCATCAGAACGTGCCCAGAGTCCCCAGTATTAAACCAAAAATGACAGCGATACACACTCCGCCTTTGACAGCGAATTCCTCAACAAACTGAGTACTCTATATCGTCTCAAAAAAGATTTCGCCGCGACGATATCACGGCGGAGAGCTTCGTAGTACACGACGCGGTGTCAGCGTCGAATTGCTGATTCCGCAACTATACCGCTGGCGACGATTTCGCTATAGTGATGGACGCTTTCGCACGCTTAGACGAACTTTTGCTAAACTCTACGAGAACGCGAGGACACTACATATCTACTTCTCGTCGATGCAGCCAGTCACTGACGCTACGGACGCGCTACCGTGCCAAAACTGATTTATGCCAACGCGTCGCCGCTGCGCTCGCCTACATGGCTTGTCCAATCTTGACAGGATTAGCATCACTGCCTTCAAACAACACTGGCGTGAATCGGCTCCCGACCAGAACGTGGCAAAGGCAAAATCTTACCGTCCCTTGACTCCTTGCATCAGATAACGGCCACCGGTGAACCGATTTAGAGAATGCTTTCCACAACTTCGTTCATACAACCAACGCCGCGGTCTCGTCGTTCTCATTTTGACCTCTTTGATTCCAGCGGATTTACCAACGGGTTGAATGTCCTGACATTTCAAAAGCATGAACTCTTCGTGATCCACATCGTGATCAGAAAAGAAGCCACTCCCGACCTACTCGGTGATATCATCTCGTCGATGTTGAGACAATCAGCTGCGTCAGGTCACTATAAACGAAAATCATCTCAAGCGGTATCAGGCACTTTTCCAAAGGTATGCGATGACATGGGATCTATACTGCACACAACGCGAAATCGGTCTCGTGCGGACGACAACGGAATCCCCTTTTGAGGAACTTATCCTACGCATTTTCAGGATAGGAGGCTTGTTTCTTAGGGGCTCTCGGCTTTCGGCAGATCGTTTGTGTACGGTTGCTATCGTTATCTCTACGCAACAGGACTGCTCTTTACCGACGGCTGAACGGCTGACTGCCGACGGCTAATAAAAAATGAATTTCCTATTTCCCACCTCACTTTTCTATTTGGGTTGGCTATTCCGATCATCGCGCTGTATATCCTCAAACTGCGCCGCCGGCGCGAATCTGTCTCCATCGCTGAGGTTCGGGAGGAACTTTTCAGAGAGCGGCAGACAACCTCGCTGTTCAGAGACTGAAGCATCTCCTATCGCTCCTGCTGACAGCTTCTATTTCTGGCAATTTTGGTGCTTGCCGTGGCGCGACCGCAGTTCGCCTTTCTAACGAAGTCTGCTCAGCAGGTCATTCTGATTCTCGATCGTCAGTGGCGCGCATGAACACTGTGATGTTCCGATGGATCCACGCGGCGTGAAGCTGCTAAACTAACACGCCTCGAAGGGTTTAGAGAGTCTCCGTTTTAGGACGAAATGACGGTGATTAGCTCCCATAACGTCCTATAATTCACAGTCCCTCTGTACCAATCATCAAAAATCGCTGCGAGAAGCGGTTCACGCAATCCCCAGTCGACGGACATCAGCACGAACACCGACCTGCCATAGACTTGGCGTATGCAATCGCTCAACAAAGCCAAACCCCGAAATCATTATGTTTAGCGATTCCAGTCTTTCTGAAGCATTGCTTGCGAAACTCAATAGCCAAAACGCAGCAGCACAGACGAAGATACCGAAGAGAACCGCTCTCAGCAATCAAACACCGTCGATACGGATAGCGAAGCGGGCGACAATGTCGGTATCACGCAATTCCGAGGTCGCAGGAGTCTCGTTATCCTTTGATTACGAAACGCTTTTGCGCGTCATAATGCGTCAGAGGAAGAGAGACAATTTCAACGTTGGACTCTATGTCGAGGAGGACCTCTTTGACGTGCGTCCTATACGCTTGCACCGGGCGAAAGCAAATCCGAGATTTTAGCACTTACCTTTGAGGCGGAGAACTCAAAGCGATCTTGGATCTTGATGAGCGCACTCTCCACGGACAATGTCGCCTATGCGTGCACTCCCTCAAACGGGGAACGTATCTCTGTTCTCCTTGTGAACAGAAGAGAACCCGTTTCGTGAAAAGCACTCGCCGTGATGCAGAAACTCGATCTCAGCGTCGTCACACCGGAGTATGCGTCGCTGCATCGCTTAAAACACCATAACTCGCAACGGCAAACGTGCCATCACGTAGTCATCGTCGACCGGTACAGCCCGCCGACCCTTAGTGATGGATCATTACATGTTTCTATCCACCCGCTGACACTTCAACCTTTTTAAAAAATTCAGGCACGGATTGAAATGGAACATCGGTGCATCACTGGAAACATCGCTTATTATAACAGATGGGAGCGGACACATCCTATTCTGCGTCACGTCCACTGGAGAACGTTCAGATAGGTGCGGGCCGTATCAGATTACACCCCCGGCGACAGCACAGGTGTTTGCCCCGTCATTCGAGGTCGCCTGTGTTGTTTGTGACGTTTGCAACCGAACCGGAAAGTCGTCTTTGCGCCATTGAATTGCCAATCCGATCTGCGCTTCGCATGCCTTCCCGGTGATTATCGCCAACACGATTCAGTGGTTTCAACAGATTTCGGGGATCAGGAATCTACCTCATACCGGAGAGTCCTACAGCAGCGGATGAACCCTCCGAGTATTTTGAAACAGAAACAGCCTCACCCCAAACGTGCCGAGACGTGTACAATCAGCGGGGTCCCTGAGAGAGAACGTGGGAAACTCCTGTTGCTGGCGAGACGAACTGCTTTTGGATCAGACCGCAGCGTGCCGGTTTTATGTGAGTGAATGTTGAGAATAGTTCACTACCGGAGACAACCACACCTGCAGGAGAGTAAAAGATTCCTATTGGAAGCAGCTCTTCTGTCGGAAGAAAGCAAGAGAAACTTTGTGGGCAGTCAATCTCGCCGATGACGTGGAGTCACACATCGGTACAGATCCAGAGCAATTGGAAGAAAACTACTTGAGACAGGGAATCGTGTTAACGAGGGGTACGGCCCTTTTGCGATATCCGCCATGGTTTACTTGGGATGCCTCGCGGTCGATTGAGTGTCGTGACTGGTGTTTATATCAACGGAGAAGGATCGATTAAAGTAGAAGTAGAGTAGTAGGCATCACTCGTGTGCCGTAACCAGCGTCCATTAGACTCTGCCGGAGTACGGATATATAAGAAATGAACCACAGCAATACTCCACTGCAGCCAGCCAATGAGATTTTGCGAGATTCTGGATCACAACCTTCATCTCTATCAGGAAACATTTTTTGCTATTCTCGGCATATCTCTCTCGAGTTTTGTGGCACGTGTAGTGGGGTATTTGGATATGGCAGGTTTCCTCCTGGTTTCTAAGAGATCTTGTAATAGATCTGATTAGTATGTCTTTTTAAAACTTGTCAGCAGGGTGCATAATTATCGCTGTGGCTACAAGCTAGTTAAGTGACGTATTACAAGTCGTGATGCCTTGAGGCCAGCCGGACATCGGTTCTGGCAGTTGTTAGCGTGTTCGCTGTATAGGAGTTTAGTTTTTGTGTGATACCCGCGCTTAGTTGTACCTATTTCCTTATATTTTCTTATACAGATCTGTGAGTCGTGAAGGGTATTGGAGTCTGTGTGAGGGGCGACGGATCTCTTCTATTAAGGTTGATCTGACCATTTTCATTCGGTTAGTTTCTTTGCCTTTCGCAATGTGAGCTCCCGATGAAGCTGGGAGTGAGCATCACTTCTGGGTTGGAATGACCTTGGGTGACCGAGCCGTTGGACCTATATGGATCGGCCTTCTTCCTTCAGTCTCGCGCCTTTTTCAATTACTTCGCCGTGCGTTGAGGTTCGCCACCGCGTGCTGTTCTGCTTGAGAACTCTCATCCGAAGTGCTGTTTGAAAAGGAGCAGTTGATCAGTGAACTGCGCGTGTTAGATGGCTGGTGGGTCTGGGGTCTATTAGTCTCCTGCAGTGTGGTTAAGAAGTTCCGCTATTTCTTCTTCCTTGTCGTGGGTAGTCGATTGGCTTCATCCTTACTCTTAACGACAGTGACAGGTGAAACAATGCCTACGAATATTGCTCGAATGACGGTAATGTGACGGCCTTGGTAGCCGTAGAATCTCTCTATTCGAGATTATGGTATGGATCTACATCTCATAGCACTCTCAATTTTCCGATTTGGGGTCATCGGCATTACGCTTCTATACTTTGACGTACGATACGCAAGAGGGCTTTAATGTCGACAATGCGGTAAACAACAGCCGCTTACTGACTACCTCTATAAATTATGGAAATACACGTCCGCTTTACTTTTACTTATACTTTCTTACCGGCTCTTTACTACGGTTACCGGCGGAGCCTCGTGGATTTTGTGCACGACCACAGCGGGTAGTATATGAGCCTCACTCGTCGGTGGATTTCATTGTCGTCTGTTGATGTTGTGAGCGTTGCTGATGTCCAGATACCTGCAGGACGAGGACATGGAGGTTATGTTTTTGGACAGATATTTCGGATAGTATCTCGGACGATGCGGTTGACGAACGCAACAGGAGGATGGCCAACGACATATGCATAACTGAAGTACAAAGCGGGAACCAGCAAGCGGGTCTCGCTGCATATTTACGGACAAGGCAGAGGTGTTCAGAGGTTGGTTTGTCGAGCGTTGCGGAAAAATGGAGATGAGTATGTGCGCGAGCATACTGAATTGGAATCACTGAACTGAAATCAAGAAGGCGTGGCTGGATGCAGATGAGAACGCTGGGGATACAACAAACATCGCGCAGGCAATCGAGACTGCTTGGGGAATTTTTCCGGCAAATGCGAATAAACGCATCGTCCTCATCACGGATGGTGTTGAGAACATTCAACCCCGGGGTGACAGCAGAATTAAAGAAGGGAGGCAGTGGGAAAAGAAGATACAAAAAAAGAAGCACAGACGACGAAAGAATCCGATATACCGAAGAAGATAAAGTTATGCAGTAAACGGACATTGATGCTCACCCCTCAGGTAAAAGAAGGGTGATAACGCTTCAAACTGTAAGAGTACAATCATCAAAAGTAACATGAAAGATGTGGCAGAGATCCGAACTCCTCAAAGAACAAAACTCTTGACGGTCCAGACAGCAACGACGACTGGTTCAGGAAACTTTGAAAAATGGGACGAGAAATAGGGGGTTACTATTACCGAGACGGTTATGGAGAGCGGCACCCTCACCTACGATGCTATCTGTCGCACAACGAAAGACACACGCTACGATAACAAAACCAGACCACTCGGTATCGTTGCTGTCCCGGGTAAACCGAAGGTTCTCCTAATTGACGAGAACGAATCGCAAGCCCGTTACTTAGCACGCGCCACTTG